>VZTB01014377.1:38442-51768 GCA_013397245.1 Thryothorus ludovicianus
CACACTCACACTCACACTCTCACACTCACTCTCACACTCACACTCACACACTCTCTCACACTCACTCTCTCACACTCACACACACTCTCACACTCTCCCACACTCACACTCACACTCTCACACTCTCACACTCACTCTCACACTCACACTCACTCTCTCACACTCACTCACTCTCTCACACTCTCACTCGCAGTCACCGCTCCCGCCCGCACAGCAGCTCCGGCGAGCTGTGCCCCGAGCCTGGCGGAGCCCAGCGGGGAATTTGGGGCATCCCGGGCATTTCCTACCCGTGGAGCAGGAGCTGGGGCCGGAGCCGGGCGCTGCCGGTGGTGCCCGGTTCCGGTTGGTGCGGCAGCTCGGGCGGGAGGCACCGGCTGCCTCCAGCGTCCCCATCCTTGTTGTGCTGCCAGGAGAGCCCCAGGGGAGCCCGGAGCGTTCTGATCAGCCCGTGATCAGATCAGATCCCGCTTCCTCTCCCACCCCGCGTTCGGCTGCATCCCAGGAGGAGCGTCCCTGCCTCGCCGAGCGCTGATGGCAGAACTGAGCTTCGGGTGCTTTTTCTTCCTCCTGGGAGTGATGAGGCGATCCCTGCCAGGTCCTTTCTCCCCCTCACCACAGCCAGAACAGTCTTTTGTTCCCGTGGGATGGTGTTGCTATTGCCAGAAGTACGCAGACACCGATAAACGCTCGGTTATCGCCGAGCAGAGCCCGAGGGGCTGCGCTGCGGGGAGCGCTGCTCCTCTGCCCGGCACACCTGGCCCAGCCCGAGCTGCCTCTGCCGCGCATCCCGGCTCTCCTGGGAATCCTTTCAGTGGACGGGCTCGGGATGCTGGCAGCAGCCAGTGCGAGACATTTTAATCGGGCCAGGAGCAGAAGCTGTTCCAGCAGAGAAAAACAGAACAGTTCAGCTCTTCACGGCTGCGTGTGCAGGGATGTTCAGTCTGGAACACTCCAAGGAGCCCAGGAGACACGAGGATTTCCCTTCTCCCCCCAGCACAATCAGTGCCCTGAGGCACTTCCATGTTCCATCAGACTTCCTGCGAGGAGAAATTCAATAGCAGCAGGCAAGATTTGTGCCAGTGGGGTTATTTCAGCACTGGTGTGTGATCCTTTGGGGGGTTTACATGGCAGTGTGGACAGAAAGGGCTTTTGGGCACCCCCTGAGCATTTCTCCCACAGGGAAATCATGGAATATCCTGGAAGGGACCACGAGGACCATGGAGTCCAGCTCTGGATGAGGAGTGCTCAAGGTGGGGACAGGAGGTGCAAGAATGAAAGGCCTGGTCTTTTTAGAAGTGTGGGGTTTGGCAGCATCCTGAATCCCTTCCCTACCCCCCGGTGATCCTCCAGCCTCACCCCTCCCGTGGCACACAGGACTCTAGCCACAGGTGACAGAGAGCATCACCTACTCATTCCCACGGCAAGGGGTGGGAGGAGATGAATTTTGAGACCCCTTCCAACCCTCCCCACTCTGGGATTCCACGGCTCCCTGGAGAAACAATAGCAGCAATCCCTCCTGCATATGGTGATGGAGATGTATAAGCACAAAATGTCTCTTTCGCGCTGTCTCTTTGTTCAGCAGCTCTAACTGCTGCAGAATTAATGGCCTGGAAAGATGAGAAGCAGACGGGACGGCCGCGGGGCTGGGCTGAAGCTGCTCCCCCTGGGGCTGGGGGAAGCTCTGCACAACGTCCCGGGGCCATCCCGGGGCTTCGCTCCCATTGCCTCGGCTGGCCTGGCAGAAAAGGAAATGGTTTATTCTAATGAACATCAGTGTTTGAAAATATGCTGCTTTGTTTCGATACGTGAATAGCAGCAAACAGCCAAGCCCCCCACCCGTGCCTGTTTTGGGGTTGAGTTTTTTTGGTCATGGATGCTCCAGCCCTCCCTGAGAACAGCTTTCCTTTCCCTGAGCTGTTCCTGCAGTTTGGGTTTGATTTTCCTCTCTGGACAGAGCCTGTCTGTTGGAAGCTGCCAGAGGACAGATTATCTCCCAGCTCTCCTGCCGGAGCGTCCTGGCTGGGAAGCCCTGAGGGATTACCACGGGATAATTTGGTAATAAATAGCCATATTTGTAATATTTGGTTACAAATCACATCCTAATGTGCTTTAATAATGGGGCGTGTTTACCATGCAGACAAAAAAGCTTCTCTTTCATCACACACCCTCCAGGATTTCTTCTCTTTTAACCCAATCCTAGAGAAACCTTGGACAGAATCCCTGCTCCAGTGGTCTTTCAGCACGCTGCCAAATTCTGTTGTTGGATCTCTTCTCCTAGACCAAAGCCCAACTTGGCGGCAGCTCACGGAGAATTTGGTGCAGGACCTTGTCAGTAGAACCATCAGCAAAGGGAAAAAATATTAATTTTGCCTGCAAGACACCATCCTGGCAGAGAAAGGAGACATTGGGAAGCTGCAGAGGCTCCTGTGGTCCCCATTCCTGGGATCTCCCCTCCCTGGCAGTTCTGGTGCTCCACAGTGGACCTGGGGGTGTCATGTTGGAATTCCACTTTCTAAACAAGTAAGGAACGTTTCTTTCAGTGTTTCTTTGTTTTATCAATCTCCCATTTCATGGTGAAGGTTTAAGCTGGTGAGGAGGAGCAAGGCCTTGCCACTCCGTCCCAGCCAGAGGATAAGAAAAGAGTCACCTCTGCTGAAACACCTGAGTGCATTTGTGGAGGCAGCCAGGCTGGGCTTAATTAACACCGGGCAGTGCAGCCATAATTGCACTCCTGGCTGTTTGCAGTGAGCAGGGAAATCAGGGGCGCTGCTGCCCTTCTGTCACCTTTCCCTCGAGCCCGTGGCCTTGTTCCCAGCCCAGAGCTCCTGGAAGAGCCTGTCCAGCAGTTCTCCACACAGGCCCCTTTCCCCTCCGTCGATCCCTTTTTATCTCCTCTCCTGTCTCCGTGCAGCTCCTCTGGAGGGCAGGAGTGCAGTGTCACTGTCACCGCAGGGGTGCCACAGGGACACACAGAGGGACACGGAGCTCACCCCTGTGGGAATGGACACAGCTGTGCCCTGGGGGACACGGAGGAGCAGGGAGGGCAATCCTGGGGTCCGTGGGACATCCTGAGGGAGGGGATTCTGCCCCTCTGTCCCTCAGGTGGTTCCCACCTGCAGAGCTGCCCCAGCCCTGCATCCAACAGCACAAGGACCTGGAGCTGCTGCAGAGATCCCAGGAGCTGCTGCAGGGCTGGAGCCAGGCTGGGAGAGCTGGGAATGTTCCCCTGGAGAGGAGAAGGCTCCAGGGAGAGCTCAGAGCCCCTGGCAGGGCCTGAAGGGGCTCCAGGAGAGCTGGAGAGGGACTGGGGACAAGACCCAGAGAATGGCTTTAGCTGAAGGAGGGGAAATTTAGATTGCTTAGTAAGAGGAAATTTCTGGCTGGGAGGGTGGAGAGGGGCTGGGATGGAATTCCCAGAGCAGCTGTGGCTGCCCCTGGATCCCTGGCAGTGCCCAAGGCCAGGCTGGACACTGGGGCTGGAGCAGCCTGGGACAGTGGGAGGTGTCCCTGCCATGGCAGGGGTGACACTGGACGGGCTCTAAGGTCCCTTCCACCCAAATCTCTCTGGGGAGGAGAGGCTGGGAGCAGCAGTGCTGTGAGGCTGCAGAGCTCAGCTCCTGGAGCCCTGGTGGGACCCACCAGGCACGGGCTCATTCCAGCTGCTTTCCCCATCCCGCTTTTGCAAGAAAACCTGGAGCAGTTCCCCCGATTGAACCAGCTCTGTTGCAAACCTGCACTCATTCATTAATGCTCAGGCTGCTCTTGGTCCATCCCCTCTTTAATAACTCCCTCTCACCACTGCTTATTTGGGATGACTGTGGGAAGGTTTTGAAACCAGATACAGGCTTGGCAAAACACTCATTATGGCTGTGGCTCATCTTGTCAACCCAGAAATTGCATCTTCCCCCCGTGCCCCAAATCTGCTTCCATTTGCTGAAGCAGCAATTTGACATTGAAGTCATTTGGTTCTTCTCTGTGGTTTTGCATTTGAGTTCTCAGGTTTCCTGAGGAATTTGTTGCAGACTTAATCATGCTCTGGTAGGGTGACAGCTCGAGTTTAGCAAAAATGCTGCTAATAATGTTCAGCTCTGGAGTAATTTAATTCCAAAGCAGATGCTCTCCCAAAGGAATGGATTTATTTAGATACTAATTTTAGGGAAATGCTTGGGCTGGTTACAACCAGCACTGCTCTGTCAGCATGTAAAGCTCCGTGCAGCGCGTTCCTGACACTTGTGACAAACTGATTATCCCTAATTCTCCCTTCCAAAGGCTCCATGGCCAAGGAGAGGAGACAACAGCCATGGGAGCCTGCTCTCAGAGGGAGGAGAATTAATTCACTGACTTTGAAAACTGCTCTGAGGCCAACTCTGACAGAAATAATCCATTACAAAAAAAGGGAGCGATGTCCACATGGGACACGACTTCAAGCAGATTCCCTTTCCAAAACTCCCTCTGCAAGGAGAGATTAAAGGGTTCTGTGCTCCCTGAAATCAAGCCCTGTGAAGGTTTCCAAGTGCTCTCCTAGCAGGATCTGGAAGCTGTCCTGGCCTCCTCCAGGTTCAGATGGGGTTTATGGAAGCCACAAGCACAGTCTGCAGGGTTTTTGGATTTTAGCTGAAATCTTTTATCAGTGATTTAGTGATGGGCCTGGAAAGAGCTGCACACAGCAAAGGCTGCTCCCACGGGGAGGAGAGCTCCAGCAGCTCTTCCATGGACTGTGGATGCTCCTGGGAGGAATGGGCTGATGGTCCCCCCCAGGGATGTGCTGAGACACCTCAAACACCTTGTCCCATCTGCCTGGGCACTAAACGAGCCCACAGCTCCCCAGACTCCCTGTTGCATGGACAGTTCCTGCTGTTACCTCAATCTCAGGTAAATCCACCCCCTTGCCCTCAGCAAGTCTGTGGCTCTCAGGGCTTGAGCAAGCCCAGAGCCTGGGCCAGTGGAGGACCAGAGGATTTTCTCCTGAGCAGAGACTGCTCTGGGTGCTTCATTAGGCTGGGTAACGACCTTTGGAGGTTGGCTTTAATTTGGGAAAGGATCCTCGAGTCTCTCAGGCTCCCCAGCCACCATCTCCCCCACTTTCATGCAGCATCTGGATGTCCTGAGGGTTTGCTTGGCTGTTGCCAGCGCCTTCATCTCTCCCTGGCACGAGTTAATTGCCACGGAGCTCTCTGATCTTCACGACTCTCTTGTCATCTCCCTTCTCCAGGAGCCTTCTCCTAAGCCTGCTCTGCATGATTCCCTGCTCAGTGACTGATGCTGGCTCTGAACACCTCTATTTATAGATGTCCCCAGCACTTATTTCTTTATCACTTACTTCGTGTGGCATTTCTTGCCCTTCGTTTTCCCAGCTTCCACAAACCTCCTTCAAATCGGGTAATTTGGGACTAGTTTGGACAAGGGGGGCTTTGATTCCTTCAGAGTTTGTTTTCTTCCCTTTAAAAGCAGTTTTTAATGCAGACACCACTCCACAGCTGAGTGCTGCTATTAGGGAGTCATTCAGTTTACCAAAAACTTGAAAATTGCTGAATTGGGCTGTTTGGTTGCCTGGATCCTTGGCTGGTGGATGCTTCCCATTATAATAAATTCACAGAGGTGGGGGCCTAAATTTCCCTTAATTCCTGCCTGTCTGCTGCCCTGCTGTTTTCTGTGATAAATCCTCTTGGCTGCAAAAATTAAAATGCCAAGATAATACTTAAGATGAGTTGCCAACAGCCTCCTCTGCTGGGCCCTAAGACCTGCCTGCCCTCCCCAAAGCCCGTTTTATCTCTCAAAAGGTTGGAAAGGGGCTGTCTCTCAGTCTTTTTACTTCTGCCATTACTCAGATTTTCTAGTTTTCTGTCTTTTTTGAATTTCATAGCCTGCCAAGATTTTTTTCCCCTTGGATTATCATTATTTTCCATGCTTTGTATGAACGAGTTGTATTCCTATTCCAAGCAACTGCAGCACATTCACTCCCCCCTCTGCCCCCTCCCTTGAAGTCGCTCATTTTTGGGAGATGAATAAGAATTTAAATTATTCTCCCTCATAGTACTGAGAGCTGCTGTCATTTTCCCCAGCTCTCGTGCCTTTTAAAAGCAAGAGCAGAAAGAGATGCAGAGAAATCATGGCAGTTTGAGCACAGACTTTGGATATTATTGGCATTTTTGTCCTCCCTGCAATGATGGAATTTCACAATCAGGTCTCCAGGTCTGCTGTGGAGTCCCAAGGGAAGAAATCTCCTTCTAGAGCCTGTGTTTACACTGCCTCTTCCAGAAAGCTCAGCTTTAACAACATGCTGATTAAATTAGATGACAGATTGAGTTTCATCCTTCGGCATTTCCAGTCAACTTTTAATTCCACCGTCAGCCACACTCTGCTTCAGCTCTAGCTGCAGCAGCTTTGCTGCACTTTCCCTGGGCTCCTTGGGACCAGTTTCTGCAGCCACACCCTCAGCCCAGCTGTCCCTTCCTTCTTGTCCTCACTCCAGCTTCGGATGTGAGACAATTCCTCTGCCCCGGCCTCAGGGGTGAGCTGATTCACTCTGCTCTGCTCTGGCAGCCAGGGCCTGGGAGCAGAGGCAGGAAACTTTTCCAAGCCTGGAAAGCCTTCCTGGTGAGGGGATTGGTGTGGAAGGTTCATGTTCCAGGGCTGTGGAGCCGTGTGGGATTTGTTACCTGGCACTGGGAGATGCCAGGCCAGTCCAGCCCAGCAGTGACTGGGGCTGAGGGGCTCGGGGACAGGAACCAGCTCTGGCTCCTCAGGTGAGTCCAGGGGAGGCCACGGAGCTGCTCCGAGGGCTGGGCCACTCTGCCCATGGCAGGGGTGGAACTGGATCATCCTCAAGGTCCCTTCCTGGCCAAACCAGGAATTCTCTACTCAAGCAGAGCTCTGCCCTTGCTCCTGAGATGACACCACCTTTAATCCACACAGAGACCTTGCTTCTAGCCAGAAAAGGTGTTTTTCATGCAATTTTCCTGGGCAGCTCCTATTTAAAGCTGCAGCATCTGCATGGAAGCCACACACCCTTCATTTGCATGCCTGGAGTGCTGAGTGTGCAGGATGGGAGCAGCAGTGGCTGCACGGCTCAGGGTGAGCATCACACGTGTCCTTCACAGGCTGCATGCAAATGGCCTGGCTGCCCAAACTGAAAATAAACAGCAGAAAACACCCTGGGAATTCTGCAGGCAGCCAAAGTGCCCCCAGGCATCTGCCTGGCCAGGGGAGCTCCACGAGAGTCAGGTCTCTGAAGTGGTGAATCCAAAATCAGACGTGGGCACTGCTGTACACAGAGTGTCCTGACCTCTGGCCAGCTGGGAGAGGGAGGAACAAGGTGTTGGAGATTTAAGGGGAGGAAGATGAAGAGTAATGCAAGAATTGGAACACGGATGAGTGATGCAGGAAATGTATGGAGATGGCAGAGTCTTTCCAAAATTCCCACAGATCCCTGCAAGGACACTGGAGGTTCAGGGGAGTTCACCAAAAGCAAGAGGAACACCTGTGGAAGGGAGGAGAGCTCTCTGGTGAGACACTGAGAGATCAGCCACCTCAGGACAGGTCAGAAATGATGTGATGGAACCAGAGCAAATCTGAGTGGCCAGGGGAAGGTGCAGCACAGAGCCTCCATTCTTTTTTCTGTTGTAACATGACAGCAGAGGAATTAGAAGGCAGGACCACTACCCTCTGTAAGCTGCAGCCATGAGAAAGTGCTGTCCCTGGGCTAGGAGGACTCAAAGGGAGTGGACTGGTGGGTCCCAGGATTGCCCAGAGTAGTGCTAAGGAGTGGTATGACAAGGGTGTGCTCTGAAAAGTCCCGTCCAGAGCCCCAGACAGCCAAGGAGGACACTCAGCATGAGGAGATCACCCCTGTTCGGCCTGGCATGGCACACCTGGCACAGCACAACTGGCGCAGCACACCTGGCACAGCACACCTGGCACAGCTGTCCCCAGACACAAGGTCCCACACCAGATGTGGCCTTTGGTTGCCTTTCACAATTCCCTGGTTTTGTCCCAGCAGGTCTCACAGCAGAGCCTGGAAGTCCTCTGGACATCATGTCCTTCACGTCACCACCCTCAGGCCTCTCCCAGCCTGCAGGTGAGTGGTCAGAGCTTTCCTCTCTTCCCCTCTCTGCACTTGATCTTGGACCTGCTCACCCAAGGAAGGAACAGCAACTGAAACCAACCCAGGCCCTGGACCCTGACACACTGTCCTTGTCACTGAAGGGTATGACTTGCACAAAACTCCTTGCAGGCCCTCAGGCCTGATGGAGAGGGCTCTTTGCAGATGGCTTTCTCCCAGAACAGTCTCCTTCTGTCTCATCAGGCAGCTTTTGTCAGTCCTGGTTACATGCTCTGTCTAGTTCGGGCTGGGAGCTCCTCAGGGCCCAAGGACCTCTCACCCTCTGCTGTCCCCCAAGTGTCCTGTGCCCCAGCAGCAGGACAGAAATAGCAAATCACCATCAAAGTGATCAGGAGTAATTTGGGAGCTGCATGAAGAAAACATCCATGGCTGCATCAGGGAGAGCTGCACTGAGTGGAGAATGTCACAATCCCCTCTGTCCCCCACTTGGGAGTTTGAGGAGAATAATTTGATTGAAAGGCAAATCCTTTAATCTGCAGATATAAATCAGCAGAGTGGCAGAATTGCTTAGGATGGAACATATCATATAGGGCATGTCCTGTATGTCTTTTCCCTTTAAACAACCACGGGCCCTCCAGCTGTTAACCTATTTATAAAAGGTAACTTAAGGCTACGCGCAAACTCCTGAGGACATTTCATTCTGTCATTACGGCACAGACTCGATTTTTCTGCCTCAGAATAATTGGGCTTGGTTTATGAAGGCCCAGGCTAGAGAAGAGATCAGCTCTGATACTAAAAGCCCTCTCCAGAGGAGCAGGATGAAGCCCTGCAGAAGGCCAGGCTGCTCTGAGCTTCTCAGGACAAGGCTCTGCTTGGGGAAAGAACAATGCAAATATCAGCTCCTGCATCCTGGGCAGCCTCTGCAGGCTCTCCCCTTCCCACATGTGAAATTCCAAGCTCCCGATGCTGTGCTGTGTGTGGGAAGTGTCCCAGGTCACTCACAGCAGGGCCTGTGGTGCAGGACAGCAGCAGGAGCTCTGTTTTCTGGGACCACAGAGCTCTTGGCAATGGAAGTCACTGCCCCAGCCTCAGCGCAGCCCCCAGCCACCTTCCTCCTCCTCTTCTTCCTCCCTCTCCTCGTCCTCTGTGGCCCCACACCAGGTTACAGCTGACGGAGAGATCCCAGATCAGGAGATCACGGGGTGTGCCAGCTGCAAGGCAAATCCCATGACCAGTCAGAGAGCCTTGACAGGTCTCTGGGATGGCAGGGATCCCTGGCCAAAATTCCATGCCTTCCATTGTGCTGGAGTCAGCTTTGATGAGCAGAACAGCCCCGTCTGGCTGGCAAATTCCTGCCAGTGGCCCACAATGCTTTTGTTGTCTCTGCCTCATTGAGTGGTTACCTTCCCCTTGCATCCCCGACCCACGACAAGGGAATGATGAGACATTTGTTTTGTAAGAGTATTCAAATTCTCTGAGCTGCTTACAGACATTCACTTTCAAAAGTGAATGAGCAGAACTTTCCTGAGAATGACAGTCTGTGCGTGCTGCTCCAAGTGTAGGGGCAATTACCTGCTCAAACCCTTTCCAGATCTGCTTCATGAGTTTTTCTCCTGGACAGAGTTTGGGTTCATCACTCAGTGACTGCACTGCTGGGCACTCACTCTTGGACATGACCCCTGCACGGGTTCTGCTGCCTGTCTGGAATGAGTGAGGGACACAGGGAGTGACAGCTCAGCCCCTGGTGCCCCACAGACCCCGCAGCGCTGCCCCTGTGGGCTTCCACATCCCGAGCTTCGAGCAGGGAATGACAAACTCCTGCCAAAGGGGGGAAAGCTGCCCAGCTCCTTGCTGCCCACCTCCAGCACTCGTGCTGTCAGTGCCCTGGGATGGGCTGTGTCACCCAGCGTCCCTCATTTGCACCGGCTCCCATCAAAGCGGTGACAAACGAGCGTCCCCCACTCGGAGCTTTCCCTTTCCAGCTCTGCCGGTGCCCGCAGGTGAATCACCCGGGTCAGGCCAAGGCTGAGAGCAGCCCCGCTGCTGCCTGCCCTGCCTGCCCTGCTGGGCTGATGGGGCTGCCCAGGAGTCACTCCTTAGGGAGATGAGCCCGGCCCTGTCCCTTTTCCAGAGCCACTTTCCCTGTCTGGCTTGATGAAAGGGCAGAGCCATTGCCTAAGCACCTTCTCTCCTGCCACCAACCCCACCAAACAAAATCCCCCCCTCTGCTGGGACAAGGACAGACACACCTGTGGCGTCTCACAGATTTTGTCTTCCTCACACCGAGGATGTTGGTTCATGCTGCCCTCGCTTCCAGGCCACACGGAGATGGAGAGGACTCAGAGTCTGGAAAAGCAAGAGGAGAAATAGGTTACTTTCTTCAGAGGGACAAACAAAGATAAAGGAGATGCTTTGAATTTTTGCACAGGTGAAGTATGTAGGCACAGTGTGGCCTGAAGTTGCACCCAGGAAGCAGAGTATAGATGTCAGAATTTAAACTAAACCAGGGAAGTTTCATATTAAACAGTGCCCTGGGAAGCTGTACTAAGCTTGGTTGTAATTCCTTTCCTTTCCTTTCCTTTCCTTTCCTTTCCTTTCCTTTCCTTTCCTTTCCTTTCCTTTCCTTTCCTTTCCTTTCCTTTCCTTTCCTTTCCTTTCCTTTCCTTTCCTTTCCTTTCCTTTCCTTTCCCCTTTTCTATCATTTCCTTGGTTTCGTGGAAGGAAAACCCAGAGCTGTGGGGTTTTTGGGAGCCCAGGGTCCCACAGCCAGGCTTGGGGATGTGGGAAGCCCCTTGTGCAATTCCCTAGGGATGCCTGGATTACAGTGGACAGCGGCCTGCTGCAGTTTATACTTTACAATGGACACACCTGTGGCATTTAAGGGCTCTCCCTTAAATGCTCTGCTCTGTGATTTCAGGTGTACCTGGCTGGGATTTGGGAGGGGTGTCAGGGAGGAGCCTGAGCACACCGTGTCCTTAATCCTCCAAAGGTTTGCTGCAGTGAGGGCCTGGCTTTGGGCTCTTGGGTTTTTCTTTTGGTGAGTAAATTNACCAAAGGTTTGCTGCTGTGTGATCACTGTGCAGTGAGGGCCTGGATTTGGGCTCTGGTTTTTCTTTTGGTGAGTAAATTCTAGGCTTGGAATTTAGAAGGAATGATCCAGAAACTCTTTTTGAAGACAAAAGCCCTCAGTCCACTGGTCAGATATGAACTGATGTAACCCAATACTTTTTGTTGTATTATTGAGTTATAACTTAATTTTTTGTTGTATTACTGAGTCTGGAAGGAAGCACTGTCCTGCTCTAGGAGCAGGGTGCACCCTGTCTCAGAGACAGGCTCCAGAGGGGAAGAGAGGTGGATTTCCTAAGGAGAGAGGGATCTTTATGTTTCTGATGATCAGGGTAGGCTGGGACAGCCCTGAAATTCAAACCGCTGCCCGACCCTCCCAAAGAAAGCCATCAGGATGCTATTTTATCATGGAGCTTAAAAATAGCCCATGGTACAAGCAGTTGTTATGGATCTGCCTTTCACCAGGACACGGGATTTCCCCTCACCAGCTCCGGCCTGGAAAGGCACCCAGGCTTGGGAGGCTGGGAGAGAGGGGGGCAGAGGGTGCAGCTTAACCCTGCCTGGATGGGGTGTGCCCCCTCCCACACCTCATGCCAAGGGTGTTTCCTCCCTCCAGTGACCAGACATGAGCCACACCTGTTTTTTGTTTTAATTTAGTCACCACGCTTTGATTTTCTTATCAGGCAGGCCAGCGTGTCCCGTATTTTCATGCTTTAGTAGCTGCGCAGCTCCCTCCGGGCAGATGGGTGACACAGAGCCCTTGGGGACACGCAGGAGCCTTGCTGTCCACGGGCAGGGCACGGCCGAGCTCCCAAAATACGCTGGAATGGTTTATCCGGGAAGAAGGAGGCTGTTCCTCCCGCGGGGCTGCTGTCACCGCACCAAGCCGGTGTCACCTCGCGCTCGCCCCAGGGAGTTTCAGCCACGGGAAATGGTTTCACTGAGGGCAAGCAACCGAGGCTACACTGATGGTGGAGGAGGGAACAGTGACCGGCGTCACCCACCTGGACTTGTGCGAAGTGTTGGACACTGTCCCACACGATATCCTTGTCTCCAGACTGGGGAAAGGGATTTCATGGATGGAGCACTGGAAGGGCTGGGCGGTCACACTCAGCCTTGTGGTCACTGGCTGTGTCCGAGCGCAGACCAGTGACCAGAGGGACGCTCAGGGGAGTTCCAGGGCCTAAAGGGGCTCCAAGAGAGCTGGAGAGGGATTTTGGACAAGGCATGGAGGGAGAGGACAAGGGAGAATGGCTTTAAACTGAAGGAAGGTGGATTTAGAATGTTTATTAGGGAGAAATTCTTGGCTGGGAGGGTGGACAGGCCCTGGCACAGGGTGCCCAGAGCAGCTGTGGCTGTCCCTGGATCTCTGCAATGTCCAAGGCCAGGCTGGACACTGGGGCTTGGAACAGCCCAGGACAGTGGGAAGTGTCCCTGCCATGGCAGGGGTGGCACTGGGTGAGCCTTAAGGTCAGTTCCAACCCAAGCCAGTCTGTGATTCTGTGACTCTGCAGCCGTGCCTGCTGTAAAAACATATCCCTTCATCCTTCACCATCCTGCTAGCTACACTTCATCCCTTTATCCTGTTTTCCTGCTCTCCTTCATGTGCAGAGCGTGGCCTTCCTGGGCCAGAAGGCCCACGGAGGATTACGAGCAGCGGCCCGAGTGGTCCCTGCTGTTCGGCCACCTGGAGGGGCGGCTGGGCGCTCCATCTGTCCCTGGGCACCGCTTTATCACCACACACAGCTTCCAGCTGCCTCACAGCCGCCAGCTCTGTGCCACACACACGCTCAGGGTTTCCTCTCCGCCTTTAAACACCGTCCTTTCCTGCCGCACCTCACCCTGCCCAAAGCATGGGGGAGCCTTCATCCCCTCAGCCGCGTCCCCTCAGCCCCTGGCAGCCGTGTCCCCTCAGCCATGTCCTCTCAGCCTCATCCCCTCAACTCCTCTCTCCCCTCAGCCGTGTCCCCTCAGCTTCTCTCTCCTCTCAGCCATGACCCCTCAGCCGCGTCCCCTCAGCTCCCATTTTCTCTCAGCCCGGTCCCCTCAGCTCCATCCCCTCAGCTATGACCCCTTCAGCCGTGTCTCCTCAGCTCTCCTTTTCCCTCAGCTCTTCTTTTCCCTCAGCCCTGACCTCTCAGCTCCATCCCCACAGCCATGTCCCCTCAGCTCCCCTTTTCCCTCAGCCCCGCCCCGTC
>VZTB01014377.1:65734-81727 GCA_013397245.1 Thryothorus ludovicianus
ACCCTTTCAGCTGGCACAGGGTTAGGTGGGATGTTGGGCAGGAATTCCCAGAGCAGCTGTGGCTGCCCCTGGATCCCTGGAAGAGTCCAAGGCCAGGCTGGACTCTTGGAGCAGCCTGGGATGGTGGAAGATGTCCCTGCCCATGGAATGGGATAATCCCTCAGGTCCCTTCCAGCCCAAAATAGTCTGGAATTATTTTTGTTGTATTCCAGAAAGTTTCTTGCATGAATGAAACACAGAAGCAGTTCTTGAACCAGAAGTCAAAACGAGTGGGATGTACGGACCTGACAGTAGAACCTGAAAGGATTTCTTCTTTTAAACACTAAAGAGCAAAAAAAAACAAAACAAAACAAAAAACCCCCAAAAAAAGCCCCTCCCCAACCCCTACAGAGTTCATCCTCTCATGATTCTAATAACTTGGCTAAAAAATTGAAAAATGTCTCATAAATATTCTAAATCTAAAGAGGTAGACGTGTAAGGGAAAGAGAGGGGAAGCTCTGAACATTTTCTGAATAATAAAGTGAATCTTTCTCTAAAACATCTTTACTAATTAATCCAAAAACGAAGCAAACTGAACGAGAGCAGCTTGTAACAAAAAGCTTTTTGATGGAGTTTGCTGCTGGGAATGAGCTCATCCTGCCCAGCCGGGCACTGAGCAGGGCTGGAGCTGTGTGCTGACCCCAGCCTGGGCTGGGGCTGTTTGGCCATCCCAGCTTCCAGGGGAGAATTTGGCCTGTGGATCTGCTGTAGTTATTTTTCTGGCAGTTGCAATGATTGTAGGTACATCAAGAGAGCTGGAGAGGGACCCTTCACAAAGGGCATGGAGAGCCAGGGCAAGGGGAGCAGCTTTGAACTGAAGGAGGGGAGATTTGAATTGTTTGTTACAGAGAGATTCTCGGCTGGCACAGGGTGCCCAGAGCAGCTGTGGCTGCCCCTGGATCCCTGGCAGTGCCCAAGGACATTGGGGTTTGGAGCAGCCTGGGATGGTGGGAGGTGTCCCTGCCATGGCAGGGTGTGGAATGGGATGATCCTGAAGGTCCCTCCACCCCAAACCTGTCTTGTTGTCACAGGAGAGTGAAGAAATGTGCTCCCAATCTTCAGTGAGAAGCATCACTTAGGTCTTGAGGTGGAGCCAAGCAAGATTGAAATTAAAAGTGTGTATCAGTGGCTCTTGGCTTCATAATTTATTCCTTTTAAGATACAGTGCAGTGAATTGATGTCCTTTCTGTGCTTTCTACCTCTGACTGTTTTTTAAATTACAAAATTGTTGCTTTAAAATAAGCAGTTGATTGGGAAAACTTCTTGTAGTAGGGGCAAACCCTGAATATTCATTTTGTGCAATGCTTGTGGGGGTTGGCATTGGGATCTTGCTGAGTGGGAATTCAGTGATGTGCCAGAAACACAGAGTTTGCTTCATTCTAAGTCAACTTTAAACACCAGAAGTTGTATTATTCATTGTTCTTTCAGTTTCTCACCCTGATAAGCTGCTTTGTTGTCCTTGGAGGCACTGGGAGCCTCGTGCTGGTTCCAGTTTAAATTGCAATATCTGTGTGTAGGGGAGGCCGGAAGGTTTGGGCTCTGCTGGAACTACAATACAGATCTTTCATTTCTGCCAACTAAAGAAATGCTGAGAACTGTAAAAATAACAGAATTGCATGTGAGACAGCGTGTTAGACTTGTCTGCCTTGTTACTGGAATTTGTCTTTAGAAGGATGGGAGAATGAATTGGAGTGAATCCATCCTGGTGGGGTCACTGAGGAATCCCCAGTTCCTGCCTGGCTCAGGGGCACAGCTTTGGCACAGCTTCTGTTTGCTCAGGTGTGGTGGCCGGGCTGGTGCTGGTGCATTCCCAGCTCCTGGTGCATTCCCTGAGTGGGGAATGCAGTGATGGCAGTGGAGCCTGGCAGTGCAGGGACAGCAGGGAAGGAGCTGTGCTGGATCTTGGAATCTCAGACGAGTTTGGGCTGGAAGGGAACTTTAGGATCGTCCAGTGCCACCCCTGCCGTGGTCAGGGATGCTTTCCATGATCTCAGGAGCTCCAAGCCCTGTCCAACCTGACCTTGGGCACTTCCAGGGGCAGCCACAGCTGCTCGGGGAATTCCATCCCAGGGCCTCTCCACCCTCCCAGACAGGAATTCCCAATATCCCATCCAGCCCTGCCCTCTGTCATGGAGAAGCCATTTCCTGTGTCCTGTCCCTCCATCCCTGTCCCCAGTCCCTCTCCAGTTCTCCTGGCGTCCCTTCAGGCCCTGCCAGGGGCTCTGAGCTCTCCCTGGAGCCTTCTCCTGTCCAGGGGAACATTCCCAGCTCTCCCAGCCTGGCTCCAGCCCTGCAGCAGCTCCTGGGATCTCTGCAGCAGCTCCAGGTCCTTGTGCTGTTGGATCCAGGGCTGGGGCAGCTCTGCAGGGTCTCATACCCCATGGCCTCAGCACTCCTGGTTTTCTCTGGGCCTGGGTGAATTATGTAGCAGGAATGCATTTGTGTCTTGGCCAGGAACAAGTGAAAGTGTGGATGGACATATGAACAGCTGGGATTTTCTGGGTTTTTTTCTTTTTTCTTAATGAGTCTGAGCTGAACAGTTTTAAGTCCAGATTAAAAGCTGGATGGTATAATTATTTTTTAATTGGTCTTTGCAGTAAGAACCTGTGCGTTAAACCACAGAACTTTCTGAATTTCAATTGCTGTGAGAAATAGAAATCAGGTGGATTAAGAATAGTGCTGGAAATTAATTTTCCAGGTATCTCTGAAAAATTGTCATACAGTCATAATTCAGAATTTATTAATGCAACTTTTGATTTCTGAAGGCATTATTTGAGGTTTCTGGGCAGTGAGTCTGCACTGATTTACTTGGTTGTGGTGTGGAGTAACACACTTTGTACTGGTTCCAATCTTGATGAGGAAACTGCTGCTGGTCCTGCTGCATTTCCAGAGCAGGAATCGCTTTCCTTGATAAGCCCAGAACAAGGATCAGAGAAAACACTGGCAGCAGCTCCCTGGGCTGAGGCTGTCATTGCTCTGATAACACAGGCAGGCTGAGAGCTGCTCCTCTGCCTTCCCAGCATAAGAGGCTCTGTGGGGACAGAGTTTTTGAAGATGCTGAATCTCCCCCTCCTTTTTTATTTCCCCTGTAGTCCTTACCCACCTCAATGTCTGTTTGCTGTGACTGAACTTCAAAAATGCAGCAAAGTAAAAGTGCACAAGTCTTGGGGGGACCTTCTCTCTCTGCAACTGCTTGAGAGGAGGTTGTAGTGAGCCAGGGACAGGAGGGAATGGGCTCAGGCTGGGCCAGGGCAGGCTCAGGGTGGACAGCAGCAGGAATTTCCCCATGGAAAGGGAGGTCAGGCTTTGGAAGTGCCCAGGGAGGTTTGGGGTGCCCATCCCTGGAGGTGTCCCCTGGAGGTGGCACTGAGTGCTCTGGGCTGGGGACAGGGTGGACTCAGTGACCTTGGAGATCCCTCCCAGTCTCAGTTCTGGGCTGCTCCTGCCCTGGCTGTGAGCAGGGAGATGTCAGAAGCTGTAACTGGGTGCTGTTGAGCAGCACCCTGCAGGCTGAGGGCAGGGTGGAGGGACAGGGGTGCCAGTGCCAGCCCCCAGTGCTCTGCAGGGTGTGCCCAGCACCCCCTTCCCCTACCCCATCCTGCACCAATTTGCTCCTGGGCTCTGCTTTGACACAGCTGTCTGCACCTTGTTGTAACCTGTCAGCAGCTGATGGTGGGTCAGACTCCAGCCCAATTTTTCACGCTGGATTGAACAAATCTGTTTTTTTCAGGCAGTTGCATAACGGGAAGTGACTGCTCATCTTCTGTCCCACTTATTTTGAAAACTTTTTCCTTTAGAAACCTTAATTACTCTACTGCAGTTGTAAATAAACATCTGAAGGATTTATCAGGTAATTTCAGGACTGGCTGTAGTTGCCTTGAATTTGCTAAATGCCACTGCTTAAAAATCCCCAAAAGCCGTAGTTTTGATGCAGAAATAGTGAATTTGTTTCAGCTCAGGTCAAGAATTTATCCACAGGATGGCTTTGAGTCTGACTGGTTGGGTTTCCAATGCACCTTTAACAAAAGGAAACTTACCCCTTATAAATGGGCTTGGTTTTTTTTGCTGGTGGGTTTGTTTTTCAATCTGAGTCTGAAAAGCTTGGGTAAGGTGTCTTTATGCCTTGGAAATGTGATCTGTGAGCTAGGAGGCAAAGAACTAAATGTTAATGACCTTAGCCCTGTCTAGCTGCACTGCCCCGACCTTTATCTCCCATCTCCCCTTTCCCCAGATACAGGTATCACTTTCTGCTTGCACCTCCAGAACAAATCCACTCTGATTTTACTGCAGATCTGAAATCACAGGAGACTGTTGGTTTTCTCTGGTTCTCCTGCACCCTGGTAGTGCCCAAATTCTTGTTTCTGGGGTGGAGAGAGGTTGGTTGTGCTGGGGATCACTCAGAGCTCACCTAACAAAGCTCTGCCTAAGCTGAGGTGAAAGTTCTGTCAGATGCTGTCCCCACATTGGGGAGGTCAGGTGATGTTTTGAGGCTTCTCCTGAATTTGCCAGGAGAATTTGGGATGTTCCTTGAGTGACTTCTGCCCAGCTGGGATCACAGTGGGGTCCTGACAAGATCAGTGTGTAGTCAAAATTTAATATTTTAGTAGTTTTGGTGTCTGAGGACACAGATATTGCTGAATTCTTGCTAATCCAGTCTTTTCCATGTGAAACTTTTAGGGAACAAATCCTCAAAAACTTCTGGAATATGCTCATCCTCTGAATGGATTTGGTTTGAATTGATTCTAACATTTCATGTTGTCTCTGCAATGATTTTGGGTGTCACTAACTTTTGTGGCAGAGGATCCCCTGTAGTCTGGAACAGAAAGGATAGAGAGGGACTTCAGCTAAGAGCCTGGAATAATGGGATGAGGGAGAGTGGTTCAAACTGAGAGAGAGTGGGGATGGATGGGATTTTGGGAAGAGATTCCTGCTGGCAGGGTGGGCAGGCCCTGGCACAGGTGCCCAGAGCAGCCGTGGGTTCCTCTGGATCCCTGGCAGTGCCCGAGGCCAGGCTGGACAGGGCACTGCCCGGGTGTCCCTGGAATTGTGATTTTATGGTTTGCATATTTTGACACTAGACAAAATAAATCCTCTCTGTGCTCTGGAAAAGCTTTTTAGCAGGAGGAAGGAGGGGAAGAAAAGCCCGAGCTGAGCACAGCCCAGTGCCAGGGTCCCCTGGGGTGCAGGCTCGGGTTGTCCCCTGCTGTAGCAGCACAGGCAGGAGCTGCAGTTCCTCCCTGTGCAGCCCAGGCTCTGACAGCAGGATTTGCAATATTCAGCTGTCAGGCAGTGGGGTCACTTAAGCCCTGGGCAGTTTTGACTCTGCCCTCAGCAGGGGAATCTCTCCTGAGCCCTGGTCCCAGCACCTGCTGCTCCACAAGCTCAGTGAGGCTCCTGTGGGTGAGCAATAAGGGAGAGTTGTTGTTGGGTGTTCCTGCAGCTCCCCAGCATTTCAGATGTGCAAGGAGCAGCTGCTTCAGTAGCAGGAGGTTGCAGGGAAGCTCAGTGGTTTCTAGCCCTGAAGCAGCAGCAATCCTGTGTCTGCACGGGGTGTAAATGACTTGTTTACCTTCCTCCTTCTGATCCACACTCATGGTTTTGCTCTTGAGAATTGACAGAGAAATCCATTGCTGATGCAGAGACTTTAAAGCTGCTGTCTTTGTGCAGTGGAAAATAAAGATTGTTTGGTTTTTAATGTATTCCTCAAACTGCTCGTGTTGCTGTCTGGCATCATCTAAAAATCAGAAGTTGTAATCCCTTTGCCCAAAAAGAGTGACAAAGCATCTGCTGTGTCATCAGTGTCCCAAAATTGGTATGGAAAAGGTAAAAGCAAAATCCAGAATGATTAGATTAGAATCCCAGAATGATTTGTGTTGGGGAGGATCTTGTATCTCAGCCCATCCCACCCCTGCCGTGGCAGGGACCCCTCCCACTGCCCCAGGCTGCTCCAAGCTCCACCAGCCTGGCCTGGGACAATTCCAGGGATCCAGGGGCACCCTGTGCCACCCTCCCAGCCAGGAATTCCTGCCCAGTATCCCATCCAAACCCACTCCCTGTCAGCTCATAAACAGAGCAGAGGGGATGCTGAGTTTGCTGTGGAGTGGCTTCACCTTACAGTGTTTGTCACCTTTGGTGGCACTGCTTGTTGGGGACGTGAGGAATGCCTGGATCTCATTCCTTGTGTGTTCCTGCACATCTGAAATATTTCCTTCAAATACACAGCTTATGAAACCTGGCACACTGATCTGCTGAGATACTGCTCCTTATTTAGAGCACATCTGGGCGTGAGACTTGGGTTTACAGAGATGAATATAGATTACCTTCTTCATGGAAATACTTATATAAATATTAACCAAATAACATGTATTTTCAGAAATTCTAACCCACTGTCCCGGTCATGCTGCCAGCCTGTATTCTCTTGAACTTTGGGATTCTTTTTTCCTTTTTCCCTCCTAAGCATCCATGCAAAATTTACTGCCATAATAAATTTCCAACCTGAAAAGCCAGGAATTAAATAAATCCAAAATCTCTGCTGCACTTTTAGGTGAAGACTGGGGCAGCTGTGAGTTGGGGTGGAGCAGCACAGGTCAGTGAGTTGGAGTCCCTGTAGAATGCTGCATTCCCAAGCACCAAGCAAAGCTCAACTCCAGGAGCACCCCCTGATCTCTGCACGGATCCTTGCCCAGAAAATCCTTGCTGGGTGGGTTTTCAGAGCTCACTGGGGGCCAGGGACTGTCCCTGAGCTGAGCCCTGCAGCTCCCTGCCCACCCACACGTCCCCATGGGATAATCCCCTCCATCCTCCAGGGCAGGGACACGGGAGGAGGTTGTGACCTGCTGTAGGTGAGAGGATATTAATGGGCAGCTGCAGTTATGAAACCTGGCAGGAGTCAACCTTGAGAACCTAAGGAGATCTCAGTCTCATGATTTTTTGTGCTTTCTTACCAGAGATGGTTGGGAATTCTCCAGGAGCTGTTGCTGTGGCAGCCTGCAGAGCCCAAGGAGATGGGAAATCCAAACTTTTCTGTTTGCCCACAGTAGGGCCTGAGCTGACCCTGCAGGCAGCATTCCTCAATCTGGTGTAAAGTGGTAAAATCACGGGTGGTGCCTGCCATTTCCTTCTTGGTTTTCGTTTTCCAAAGCTGAGGAAAGACAGTTCTGTAGTTCCAATGGGATTAGGGAGTTCTGCATTCCGGGGTGCATGGATGTGTTTGATACAGAACCCTGGAATGGTTTGGGGTGGAAGGACCTTAAATCTCATCCCATCCCACCCCTGCCATGGCAGGGACACCTCCCACTGTCCCAGGCTGCTCCAAACCCAATGTCCAGCCTGGCCTGAGACACTGCCAGGGATCCAGGGGCAGCCACAGCTGCTCTGGCCACCCTGTGCCAGGGCCTGCCCCCCCTCCCAGCCAGGAATTCCTTCCCAATATTTGATGTAAATCTCTCTCCTTTCAGTTTAAAACCACCACCCCTTGTTCTGTCACATCTTCTATCTGTCTTTTATCTAAGCTCAGGCAGGACTCCCCTCACGTTGTGGTTTTGGGTGTCCATAGCCCTGCTGACCATTCCATTGACCCTTGGATGTGCACAGCGAGGGTTTGTCAGGGTGGGAGTGGAATAAAGCACAGGGGCTGTTCTGGAAGCATCTCCAGCCTTGCCAGGGGAGCTGTGGGGCAGCAGCTGTGTCCTGCTCTGGGTGTGGTGTGAGGAACTGAAGGATCCTTCCTGTAGGATGTGTTGAATAACCTGCTACACCTTGGCTGAGAGACTTGGTCAAAGACTTTTAAAAACCAGCAAAAACGTTAATTTTTAAAATGGCACTGAGAGATGAGCCCTTGTAAATGCCCTGCTTGTTCCAGCTGTGGGCTGGGGAGGTGTTTGTGGTGGTTTGCTCCTGTGTGGGGTGATTAAAATGTAAAATAGTTCCATAAGAGCTGCTCACAGTCTGGTGTCTCTGCTCCCCTTGTCTATTGAGTTAGGTGATGTTTGGTGACTCCTGGGACTGCTGGGATGTTTTATTTCAGGAGATTGCCTCTTGCAGCCTTTATCCCGGGCAGAAGTGCCCTCCCACACCCTGCTGGGTGCTGTCCCAGAGCTGCCATGGACCAGCACCACTCTCAGATCAGTCTGCATGCAGCAGCCCTGGTGTGGAGAGCAGGAATTCATACATGAGACTGTTCCTGGTCACTCTAACTCAGCTGTGACACTGAGGAGCTCCTTCCCATTCCTGATGCAGGAAGGCATCTCAGGATGGCCATCAGTCAGCTTACAGCCTCTCATTAGTGGACAAATGACATTTGGATAATGAAAGCTGCTTCTTCTCCTTGTTGCCATCAAAGGGTTCATTAATGCTCCCCCAGGCTGAAGGCAGGACAGGCACTGGAGCAGCTCCAGCCTTGGATGATGATTTCATAGTTCAAGACTTGACTGTTCTTATTGCTCCTTGTATGATGTGTGTGCAGCTGAGTTTTTATGAATCTCAGATCACTAAAAATGCTATTTCTGGCCTGTAGTATCCCAAAAGATGCAGGTTGGATGATGCTGGCAGAAGGTGGGTGTGGGGATGTGCTCTGACAACTAAAGCAGATGACAGGAGTCACAGTGGATCTGTATTGATCAGACAGAACAGTAGGAAGAATTCCTGAATGCTTAAATCCTCTATTTTTAGATGTAAGTCGTCTGGGCTGAAGGCTTTCTGTTCCCTGAATTGTTCCAAAAATAAATATTTCAGAAGAGGATAAAACTTGAATGTGAAAGACACTGTTTTTTATGCATCAGTGTTCATGGAAGGAGCTGGTCAGAAATCACTATTCTCCTTAAATTTGCATGCTCTGAATCCAAATTAAAGCTGCTTTCACCGAAACTACTCATCCACACGGGAGGCTCGAGGTGCTGGTGAGAATGCAACTGTGAGAGCTAATTTTAGCTAATTCAGTCCTGTGAGCAGCAGAGTCCTTCAGCTGTGAAAAGAGACACTTCACTCTTGCTTAAATCACTTTCTTTTTTTATTGAGCTTCTGCTGAACAGGGACAGGCTTTGCTGATTCTCACCAAGGGCAATTTCTGCCTTGGGTTTTGGTGCTGGGTTTCTTTTTGGTGTGAATCTGGATGTTAAGATTTTTTTTGTTTTGTTTTGACACTTCAGAAAGATCTTTGAGTCTTTCTATGCATCTCTTGTGTCAGAGTCCTTCATCTCAGCCTGCTCAGGGTGTTCCCAGGCTGCTGTCACATTTGGTTCATGTGTAACACAGTCTCTCCCACCTTCCTCTCTTGGGCACCAACAAACCAGGGGGGCTCTGGCTTCTGGAGCTTTCCTTCCCAGGTGAGTGCAGCCCTCTCTGCACTGCCCAGCCTTCCAGAGCCCTTTGGGAAGGTCCTTGGCTGGTCCTTGACACCTTGTGGCAGCCCATGAGTCGCTCCTCCAACTTCCCAGAGTCATTGCACGTTGTTTCTTTCTTTCAAATTGCTCCTGACATCCCAAAATCCGTGGTGCTATAAAAACAGCCCTGCTTGTGCAGCTGCTTATTTCCTGTCTGATTGCATGAAGCTCGCTGGGTTTTAACTTTGTCAGCCCGAATCGCTGCCCAAGACTCTCATTTGAAAGTCTGTCCCCTCTAATAAGGGTGAAATGTGGATGCTGCCAAGGGATGTCTGCTTGCTTTGCAGAGGAAGCCTTGGTTCTTCCCTGTGCTACCTGGGACTGGGGAGGATCCTCTCCCTCTGCAGGCAGCAGGACTTGCGTGACTGCTGTTCATGAATATTGCCCTAGAAAATGATTCACTCCTCAAGTGCAGAGCAAGTACATCCTGCCTTGGGAAGACTCTTTAAATTATTAGTCCAACTTAACTTCTCTTGGGAGAGGCTCCACTCCAAAGCCTGGAATTAAAAGTGAAAGGAGTCTCTTTCAAATCCCAGAATCACTTGGGTTGGGAAAGAGGTCCAAGACCATTGAGTGCAAGCTGTGACCAATCCTCAAATTGTCCCCAGCCCACTGAGTGCCACAGGCAGACACTCCTTGGGCACCTCCAGGGATGGGCACTCACAGCCTCCCTGGGCACTGCCAAGGCCTGAGCCCCCTTTCCATGGGGAAATTCCTGCTGCTGTCCACCCTGAGCCTGCCCTGGCCCAGCCTGAGGCTGTTCCCTCTCCTCCTGTCCCTGTTCCTGGGGGCAGATCCAGATTCCCCCCGGCTGTCCCCTCCTGGCAGGGAGTTGTGCAGAGCCACAAGGTCCCCCCTGAGCCTCCTCTGCTCCAGCCTGAGCCCCTTTCCCAGCTCCCTTATGAATTTCTCCCAGGATTTACTGTCAGCTTTATCCAGAAGCCTCATGCCAGTGTGGGAACAGGGGTTTGATGCTGAACAAAAATTCGGTGAGGATTTGGCAGTGGGGTCCAGGAAGGAAAAAAGTCCATCATATATTTGTGAATGAACTCGTGGTTTAGGACCTTGGTGAGTTCAGAACAGGCAAGGAGACAACGTAGGGGGTTGTGGCTATAAAGGCAATTTTCCTTCTCAGGGAAGGTGTCCCTGAAATGAGATCTTTAAGGTCCCATCTACCCCAAACCATTCTGTGATTCCTTGTCAGGCTGTTGTAGTTATTGCTTCGGGAAGAGGCAGGGATGGAAATCTGAGCTGCCCAATCTGGATTTCATGGCCACTGTGTATATTTAGCTCAGGGTTCACCAGCGTTTGCCTTTGCATCCGACACCCCGGGACTGCTTTGCATGTGGAATGTTGGAGCTGGGATGGGCAACGCCCCTCTTGGCTTCTGTCAAGTGATCTTCATGCCCTGGATGTGTTGGAGACGGAGCTATTTAAAGGGAGCTGTTTATCCAGAGCTTTGGAAACCAAGCCTGAAGGGTGAGAGAACAGGAAACTCAAAGGTTGAGGGGCTCTCTGCTGCAAGGCACAGGAAACAGGCGTGGATTTGGGATGGGAAAACAGAAAGTGCTGCTTGTTTAGGGAATTTAAGGGAGCTGATAAGGGCTGCTGATACGGGGAATGGCACATTCTTTCTGTAAACTCAGTGGCACTGAAGTGCATTCCACCTGGCTGGGATCAGTGATAATCCAGCACTGCTCTGCTGCCTGGCATCATGAGACAATCACTGTGCACACAAAGTTGGATTGTTGGAACTGGGCAGTGACCATCACTTTGTGAGGTGGATGTGGGGAGTTGCTCTCTCCCATCCTTTTTGGGTGCCAAGGTGAGCTCGGTGCTTTTCCCTGGGACCAAGCAGAGCTGGGAGTTCATCCTCCAAAGGGCTGTCACTGGAAACTGCTAGAGATGAGTAGGTGCTACTAACAGTAGTAAGAACCTTCAAAATGACAAAAACCTGCAGGGAATTGTTTCTGTTTGCCCTGGGTGTGATTTTGGGACTCCTGGGAATAACCACTGTGGTGCAGATGGGGTGTGCTTGCTGAGCTCCCACTGAGACACTGGTGCTAAGCTGGAGGCAGCCAGGGTGTTAATGGGATGCAGGGGATTCAGCTTTTCTGGGAGGGGAATCTCTGAAGCTGGAGGAGCCCTTGGAATGTTCTGTCCTAGCAGGATGAGGAGCTGAGGAACAAGAACTACTGGTGCAGGATGTGGAACTGGGTGTTGCAGGGACAGCCAGCAGGAGCAGTCTGCATGCCAGGCAGTGCCTGTTCTCTGATAGTGCAGGCAGGACCTGCTGGGGAGTGGCATTCATGAGATCCCTGCTCTTCCTCAGCTCTGCTTTGCCATGGCAGTTGTGGGAAAACACTGCTGGGGAGGAAAGAAACTGGGAACTTGGGGTCACAGTGCATGGACAGGTATCTCTACCCATTAAAACAGTTCTCAGAAGTGTTTCTCCAAACTGGAGAGCAGTCCTGGGCAATCATGGCCCACGTGAGCTGGGATTTGCAGGGTATATGGGTTTTTTCTTGCTGTTAAGCAAGGCTTCTGGAACACAGTCTTCCTCAATTTATCATCTGAGGGGATGGGGTAAAGTCTCTCAGATTATTTTAAGACCCAACACATAAGAACTCTTTGCAGCCACACCTTCAAATTCAGCAAATCTGTTTGTTTGGGGTTAGAAGCACAGATATTTAACACTTCTGCTCATCAGTGAGAGCACCCCCTAACTTATAGAGCATCAATTTTACAATGGGGGCAGTTAAGACCCCCACAGTACAGGAATTCTGCCCTTCAGGGGTTATTTAGAGAGCAACCAGAGGTGCAGCTTTACCAAAGAAAATGTTGGTTTGCCCAGACCAAGAAGCTGTGGTGGATTTTCTCTCACAGTTACCAGGCTGTCCCAGCACTGCCACCTTTGAACAGGAGCAGCACTAAAAAAGGAGCTCCTGTTTCTCATTTTCTTCAGTTCTTCAAAAGAGAGGTCTCTGGGTTGTTTTTCTTAACAAATAAGGTAAAGTTTTGGTGGTTTCTGTGCAGAGGGATTGGAATCTCCTGTGTGAGAGTGGATGACAGCAAGAGCTGTGGGGTGGACACCAGGGGAGCTGCCAGAGAGCTGAATCCCACACCAGAGATTCCTCCATTCCCTAATTAATGGGGTGATTCCTCCATTCCCTAATTAACGTGGTGATCACTCCATTCCCTAATTANGGGAAGGGATGCCTTGGGAAGTGATGTGGGTGTTCTCAGTGGGGAGGGCTGGACACAAGGACCCTGATGTCCCCTTTGCCACAGGGTGGCTCAGCTGCAGATGAGGATGGGCAGGAGGGAGGTGTGGGTCTGAGGTGTGTGTTGGCAGTGGGGCTCCCTCTGTGGGGAGGGGAGCCTCAGTGTCCCCACACAGGCAGGAGCTGGCAGCTGAATCCCACACCAGAGATTCCTCCATTCCCTAATTAATGGGGTGATCACTCCATTCCCTAATTAACGGGGTGCCTCCCCTTCCCAGCCCTTCTGGAGGGAGCAGGACTCCTCTGAAAGGCTTTTCTCACTCCTGAGTGCTTTAGTGAAGCTAAAATGACACTTTGCACTGGGCTGTTTCCTCCTTGAGCTGAAAGCTCTCCCTTTTACTTCCCTGGAACACGAAATGTCCATCTGTGGGGACAGAAACATGGATTAGTGTTTCTGCTGAGCAGGTACTGAGGTGATATTTTCCTGTGAGGTTGGCCTGATGGCTTGCAGTGGTGGAGAACAAGTTGAACATCTCTTTCTCCACATGGATTGAAATACTTTAACTCCATGGCTCAGTTTGTGTTCTCTTCTGCAAGGGGGCTAGAAGGAGTAATTACTGGGATGGAATTTTTTTTTTTAACAGCTGTGCTGGTTTCACAATTAAGAAACATGATCAACAAAATGAAAAATATTGGGTAGAAAAATTTGGAACATGACACCCAGGTGAGGAGATGGTTCCCTGGTAAATCTGGTGGGAGCAGCTGCACTGGAATCATGGCCAAAGCAGGAAAACAGCTGGAAAAGAAAAAGGTGGGCTCGTGACTGGGATGTCACAGGTGGCTGTGCAGGTGTGACAGGGACTGACAGGGCCCTGTGAGCTCTTAAGCCATTCATTGAGCACCTGAAATGCTGCTTAGGGCAGGGATGGGCTGATCAGCCTGGATTAATTCAGCTTTAATGCTGTGTTTGGGGAAACCTATTAAGGTGTGTAACGAGGGAAAAGTCACTCACAGTTTCCATGGAATATCCTAAATAGCTCAGCAAGTGTTGATGGGAAATAGCAACCACAGGATGGGTGGAATGTGAGGGGCAGATCTGGAGGACCCAGTCCTATTTCCTGCCCAGGCAGGGTCACCTGCAGCAGGTGACACAGGGCTGTGTCCTGGGGGGTTTGGGATGTCTCCTGAGGGACACTCCAGGCCCCCCAGTGCCAGGGCTCTGCCCCTCCATGGAGAGAGGCTCTTCCTCCTGCTGAGCTGAGCTTGTTGTGCTTTGATTTGTGCCCTCTGCTCCTTGTCCTGGCACTGGCAGCACTGAGCAGAGCCTGGCAGCATCCTCAGAGAGCCCTGGGGAGATTGGTGTGCATTGATGGATCCCTCTGAGCCTGCCCTTCTCCAGACTGAGCAGGCCCAGCTCATCAGAGCTGCTCCAGAGCCCTGAACATCTCTGGGGCCTCTGCTGGACCCTCTCCTGCAGCTCCTTGTCCTGAGGAGCCCAGAACTGGACACTGGATATTCCAGCTGTGCCTCAGCAGGGCTGAGTGGAGGGTCAGGATCCCCTCCCTCAATCCTGATCCCAGCAGCAGTGAGATCTGATTCCTTCTGAGGAGGGAACAACAAGAAAAGCTGCCTGGATCACTGGAGCAAAATCTCCCAAGTCTTAGTTAATTCTGAGTAACCACTCATGTCCCAGCATCCCCAATTTGCCATCCTGGGGCTCTGTAATCACACAGCTCCTTCTGCTTTGTGTCTTGCAGATAAGCACTTTGTGAGGACTGAAGTACCTGCCCAGGGAACGCCTGCTTGCGAGGTAGGAGCTGATTTTCTAATGCCCCAACACGAAATGCTTCATTCAGAAGCAGAGGTTTGGTGCAGCTGTGTGCACACCAGAGCAGCTGTGCTGGGAACTGCAGCCACCACCCAGAGATCTGAAATGAGAGTTCTGTCGCTGGAAACTTCTGTGCAGCAGACACGTCTGGAGTGCACTCACCTTCCCATTCTGTCCTGTTAAACCTTCTAATCACTGCTCCTTTTACACCCTTCCAGCTAAAATCCTTCCAGACAGAATCATGGAAAGGTTTGGGGTGGGAGGGACCTTAAAGATCACCCAGTGCCACCCCTGCCATGGGCAGGGACACTGTCCATGATCCCAGGGTGCTCCAGCCTGGCCTTGGGCACTGCCAGGGATCCAGGGGCAGCCACAGCTGCTCTGGGAATTCCATCCCAGCCCCCTCCCACCCTCCCAGACAGGAATTCCTTCCCAATATCCCATCTAAACCTCCTCTCTGGCAGTGGAAGCCATTCCCTGTGTCCAGTCCCTCTCCAGCTCTCCTGGAGCCCCTTCAGGCCCTGCAAGGGGCTCTGAGCTCTCCCTGGAGCCTTCTCCTCTCCACATGAGCACTCCCAGCACAGGGGCTCCAGCCTTTCAGGTATTTATTACAGTTTCAGGCATTGCTGGAGTTCTGTTTTGGATAATAGGGCTGGTGTGGAACCCTGAGCTTATCCTTTTTGGCCATTTAGACCTTCTTTCCTTGCCTTTTCCCCTTCAAAGGGCTCACATCTTGTTTAACTTGCTCAGTCAAATCTTCTTTTTATCAGAGTAAGAGGACTACAAAAGATTAAAATGGGTAAACTAGGCTAAGAAAAACAAGTCTGTTTTGATTTGTTGGGAATTGGGAGCAGCAGATCATCCAGGTTTTTTATCCAAGCTGTCCTTTGGGGAAGGCACAACAAAGCTCCAGTTCCACTGGGATCTGCCATCAGGTCTGCTCGAGGGGCAGGTGCTCACATGATGTGGTTTGGGGAAGGAATTACAATTTATTCCTGATTTTTGTATGGACTGAGGGACCCAGGTGTCTCCTGCAGAGTAGTTTGGGATTGTTCTCAGGTGCTGGTTATTCCTGAGAGGAATGCCTGCTGTTTCCCTCTCTGTTTGTCTCATCCATCTGCCTTTTCCTGTAAAGCCTGAGCTGGCACAGGCAGTGCTGGCACCACCCCTGACCCCTGGCTGGGAGGAGTCCCATGCTTGGAGCTCCTGGCTCCTTGATTGAACCTCCCCAGCTTCATCCACTGTCATCTCCTGGAACTGCCTGGAGGTGACAGGAGCCTCACAAGTCTCCTCAAACTTAGTTATGGCACAAAACTGTTCCTCAGGTGCCTTTTGTTTCTTTAAATGGCAGAGATAAGGCCGTAGGTGCAGAGTCCTTTTATTGTCAGTGGGGCTGATGCTGCTGTTCAGGGTGGGACTGGGAGGGTGTCCCCTGTCCCTGAGGGGTCTGGGAGGGTGTCCCCTGTCCCTGAGGGGGTTGGAAGGGTGTCTCCTGTCCCTGAGGGGGGTTGGAAGGGTGTCT
>VZTB01014377.1:81793-131743 GCA_013397245.1 Thryothorus ludovicianus
GTCCCCTGTCCCTGAGGGGGATTGGAAGGGTGTCCCCTGTCCCTGAGGGGGATTGGAAGGGTGTCCCCTGTCCCTGAGGGGGATTGGAAGGGTGTCCCTGTCCCTCAGGGAGCTGGGGGATGCTGCCATCACTGCAGTGGCTCCCTGGGCATTCCCAGCTCCTGCTGTCCATCCCAGGGCTGTGGCTGCTGGCCAAAGCACCTTAAGTGTTTGTCTCAAAGCCACTTGAAGAGGAGCCAAGGAGGATGGCTTATCTCCCCTGGGTGGGATGGAGGGGGGCTGTGCCCAGGTGCCCCACGTGCTTGTCCCCGTGGCCTCAGTGGACCTGCAGAGGTCACAGGAGGTGGGGTGCCACTCCCTCCTCAGGGAGAAGGTGACACAGGAATGGCAGAGCTTTGTGTTTTCCTTCCTGCCCCTGCCAGTGCTGAGTGTTTTATTTTTGCTCTTGCCTTACCTCTCCTGGCTTGGCCCAGCATGGGCTCCTGGGGTGCCTGGACTGGATTTCCTTCATGGAATATCTCCAGTTGGAGGAGCCCAATTCTGCTCCTCATAGGACCACCTAGAACTAAATCCATGACTGGGAGTGTTCTCCAGGCACCCCTGGAACTCTGGCAGGTCCTGTTGTAGCTCCCAGTTTGTACCTTTGCCATTGGGCTTTTCCTCCTTGCATTTGTCCTCTGTACAAACCTGGGAGTTCCTGCAGAAGCTGCCTCCTGGAGTCCCAGGCATCCCTGGGCCTTCCCCGTTGGTTGTTCCATGGTTTCAGGACATGCAGGCGAGCCAGGTGTTTCCCCCTGAGCAGCTGAAATGCTTCCTGGAGTAATTTATCCGGGAATGTTTCATCCAGGCTCATTGACTGCAGGGATGGATAAGGGAGCTCCTCCCCACATCCTCTGGGAGAGCAGGCAGGAAGGGGGAAGCCTTGGTGGGAGCTGGGCACTGCTGCTCCTGGCTGGATGAGCTGGCTGAGGAGTATCTTGGGTTCTTTACAAACCTGAACCTGGTACCTCAGCTCGTCCCTCAGGAGTGCCCGAGTTCCTGCTGCTCATTCCATTCTGAGCTCTTTGAATGTTTGGGCAACTCTCTTAAAATGCAGACTCTGTGATGGTGGCACCACCTGGATCTTCATTTGGTTCTTGTGTTGGTTCCACAGGTGGGGAGAAAATGCTTCTGGGAATGTTACCTGCTGGATAAATTCATATTTTGTTGTGCAATGCCTCTAACTGCGAAGAAACACCCACAAACCCACATCTTTGGGGTCAGTTGTTTGGGTGTGAGGCACAGGGTGCCCAGAGCAGCTGTGGCTGCCCCTGGATCCCTGGCAGTGCCCCAGGCCAGGCTGGACATTGGGGTTTGGAGCACCCAGGGACAGTGGGAGCTGTCCCTGTCCTGGCAAGGGTGGCCCTGGATGGGCTTTGAGGTCCCTCCAACCCAAAGCCTTCAGGGATTTGAGGATTCTGAGTCACTTTACCACTTAAGGTTTTACTTTCTTAAAGTGTTGAGGGAAGCACCCTTAATTAAAATCAAAAGTTGTTTTTTTTGGGGTCTTTTTGTCAGTTCTACACTGAATAATTATTTATTTAACCCCCTCTTTTTCCAATTTTGCTCCAAGGCTCACTGCTGCAGCCTCACCTATGATAAGAAAGTGAATCATTCTCTAAAGAAACCCCCACACTGTGCCTGATAGCGCTGCAGGGACACCTGCAATGGCTTTTATTGCTCCTTCTTTCATCAATCTCAGCTTTTGTTTTCTGCCCAAAGCCTTGTTTTGCAGGCACCCTTGAATGTGTTTGCTATCAGGAGCACGGAAATGTAAATACAATGGTGCTTGGGCTGCAGCAGCTCCTCCCTTCCTCCCCGTGCCTTCCTGCACTTGGGCAGGGGGGAGCTGTTCTTCTGCATCAGTTCATTTCAGAAAGGGCTGTTCTTCCCCCTGCTGCCACCCCGTCGGATTTCACAGGGAGACAATTCTCTCTAACACAAGGCCTCGTGCTGTGGCTCCCCTTGGCATTTCCCCAAGCTCCTGCCCACCAGCACATCCCAGTTTTTAACTAGATAAGCCACACAGGCACTGTTCTGCTTGAGCTAGGACTGCAGTCTTCTGCTTGCAACATTTGAGCTCATTTCCTAGGAGAAAAACTTAAAAATTTGGAGCCTTCACCACCCCGAGTCCCCCAGCCCTGAGTTTGCAGCTGTTTTTGAGAGTTGTTGCCCAATCGTGGTTGTGCTGGGTGTAGTTGGTCACTGGGAGCTAATGTTGGTGGATCTCTCAGTCAGCAGGAATTCTGTCATTAAATTCTGTCATTAAACCCAGGTCAGGCTCACAGAAAGGCTCCAGTGCAGAATTTGTTCTTTGGCCTCACTCAGGAGGCATTGGGCTCAGCTGTTGGATGTGAGCATCACTCTGTGCCTGTCATCTGCTTTTTTTACTGAGCCTGTCATGAACTTTGGATGGCAGGAACAACTTTCTGGGCAGAGTCAGTTCTCCTCAGTGCCCAGGCCCTTCTGTGCCACTAAGGCTGCTGCCTGCCCAGGAGTTCAGTGATGCTCTTCTGGCCCTGGGCCAGCTGTGGGGCTGAAGCAGCTCAAGAAAAATCCCCGGGATCCTCTCTAAGAATAAACATCACGTGAGAGCAGGAGTGTCCCCCTGCCTGGGGAGAATTAACGTGTCCTGCTGGGAGGCAAGAGCAGCAGCAGCTTAAGGGCTGGGCTGGCACCCCTCTGCCTAAAGGGATAAGCTGCAAGGCCACAGCAGGGGCTGGCCTGGACCAGCAGCTTTCCTTGCTGCTGAGCATGACACAGTGCTGCCAGAGCCTGCTGGGTTTGTAAATCAACAAAATCCCCTTTGGAAGGAGGTGGGGATGCACCTGCTCAACCTGTGGGGGTCAGGAATGGACCTGAACCTGTGGGACTCAGGAATGGACCTGAACCTGCTGAATCTGTGGGGGTCAGGAATGGACCTGAACCTGCTGAATCTGTGGGGCTCAGGAATGGACCTGAATCTGTGGGGCTCAGGAATGGACCTGTACCTGTGGTCCCCCCAGATTAAATCCTGGTGGATGTGCCCCTGCACACTCCTCTGTGGCTGTGTTTTTGGGGTCCCTCCCCTGGGTAGCACAGGAGGTGCAGGGTTGGTGTGATGCTGTCTCGTGGCTCCTGCTCTGGCACTGAGGGATGCTGAGCTAATTCCTCTTCCCAGGAATTCCTGGCTGAGGGAGAAGGTCTCTCTCTGCACTAACGCTGCTGCTGGAGCAATGAATTGCCCCGTGGTCCCTCAGAGCACCCTGAGGTGTTCCCTGGGGAGGTTGGGGTCTTTCCCTGCCTCACACCCCCTTCTGAAGCTCAGTTATCCTTCTCCCTGGCCTCGGGAGCTGTGCCATCACCACCAGGAGTGCCCCTCTCCCTTGGATCACAGGCAGGCAGTTTTTGCTTCCCAGGCTTCCAACAAATCCTCTCCTGAGCTGTTGTAGCCAAAGGGTTCAGCTCTGCTTGCACAGGGGCCAGGTGTGATCAGAGCTTTTAAAGCTAAAGGCTTCCACCTTCGTTTAAAAGGATTGCAGAGTTTTGCCTTTCTCACCTGTGTGTAGGCACAAACATCCCTACTTAGAAGTAATTCCTATTAACGAGGAATATGTTTAATCTGCATTACATCTATTGTGGATGGACAAAATCCATCCATGGAACTGCCAAAGGTGGTGCAAAAAGGCCCTTTCTGAGCATGTTCTAGTGACACTCCAGTGTGTGAGGGCAGCCTGGGATATCCCAGAGCAGTCCCTAACAGAGTCAGGAACAGGGATATCCCAGAGAAATCAGGAACAGGGATATCCCAGAGCTGTCCCTAACTGAGTCAGGAGCAGGGATATCCCAGAGAAATCAGGAGCAGGGATATCCCAGAGAAATCAGGAGCAGGGATATCCCAGAGAAATCAGGAGCAGGGATATCCCAGAGAAATCAGGAACAGGGATATCCCAGAGAAATCAGGAACAGGGATATCCCAGAGAAATCAGGAACAGGGATATCCCAGAGCTGTCCCTAACAGAGTCAGGAGCAGGGATATCCCAGAGCAGTCAGGAACAGCTCCACAGCTTGGATCCTCCCAGGTGTGTTCTGCTCCCACCCTAAATGTGCTTAGGGACTTCAATTCTCCATGAATTTCTGAGCACCTGAGTGGCCTCCACGGAGCCAGAGGGAATTTCGTTCCTGGCCTGAAGATCCCCGTGGCTGCAGGGGGAGGTGCCCGTGCCTGGTCCCGAGGAGCAGCTCCCCAGCTCCCTCCCAGAGCATTTGCTTTGCCTTGTTGAACATCTGCTTTGTTGTGGTTTCCAAAGGGCAGCCCCTGGCCTCTGCACCACCCAAGGTGTCTGTTCCATTTCCAGGTTCCTCTGGGGGCATTTCTGGAGTTTGCAGAAGCCACGATCCTCACAGGCAGCTCACGGGTCCATAAAGTCCCTCACGTGCTGCAGCCAAGACCTTGCAGAATTTGCAAATAGCTAAAACTCTTTTCCTGGTATAGAAATGCTTTGTTTCATTCTTCTTCCAAAGCTTTTCTGACCTTCCAGTAGCATTTGAAAAATTTAAAATATTATTTTCTCTTGATAAATCCCCTTGAAAACGCATTGCCAGGTTTGCTCTTCCACTCCTCTGGATCACCAAGCTGGTGCTGAGTTGCCATGAATGAAAATTCTGCACTCAACTTTCTCATGTGGAAGCTTCCAGTGCTGTGTCCTGATGGGCAGGTTCTGGTGCTCTGTAATTATGTTGTCAGGAGAAGGGCTTATTTTAATTAAAAGTGAAGCAGCTGCTCGGATCCAGTCACTGACACAACTGGAATTATTCCGTGCAGGGAAAGGAAGAAGTGGAGTGGCTGGGAGCAGAGATGGTGTCCAGCCTGTGCCTGATCCCCAGCTTAATTTCAGAATTCATCCTCCCTGGCCTTGCTTTCCCTCCTACGCTCTCAGATGTGTACACACACATATTTATATATTATTATATATACATAAGGCAAAGCCCTGAGTTGATGAAGGTGCTGAGGGCCTGCACACTGCTACTCAAACTATAATTAGGCCAGACTAAACCTCTGAATTTTTTTTCTCACAGCATGACTTGAACTCATTCTCATCCTGGTTTTGTCAATCCAGTGTTTGTGCCATGCAGTTTTCACCTCATCTTAGAAATTAGATTCCAAATTCCCACGTGGGAACAAAATCCATCTTGAGGGAGACAGAGCTGGAACAGGAGGAATTGAGAGGAGCTGGCCCGAGGCTGAGGGCCTGAGGTGAATTCTGTAGTGAAATTTCTCCTTTCTGTGCACTCAGCTGCTGTGGCCAGGCTGTGGCAGCGAGGTGATGGCGCAGGACGATGGAGGAGGAGTAAAGATGAGAATTGTTGGGTGATGCACTCTGAGGGTGATGTGCCATCCTCCCCTCTCTCCCAGGAGGATTTTGGGGCAGGCCCAGCAGCCCTTGTGCTGTGGCTTTGCTCTGGCAGGGCGGTGGGCTCCAGGCTCCTCCCTGGCTGCTATTAAAGGAAAGCAGCTGACGGGAGCAGCTGCTGGGGCTGGGGCTCAGCCCAGCATCCTCCAGAGAAAGTGCTTTGCAAACAGCCCTTCCCTACCCTGCCCCCACTTCTCCTCCCCTGTGCCAGGAGAAAAGAGGAGACTCTTCCCCCATGATTGATGAAACTCTCCTTTTTTGGTGCTGCCTCTCCTGGGAAGCAGCACACGAAATCCCCTCTGCTGCGAGGCACTGGAAACCAGCAGCCCAGCTGGGCTCTGGGGCTGGGCTTTTAGAGCTGCTCATTTTGTAGCTAAAACTTTCAGGTCTGGGCAGAAGGTGGGCAGACTCTCTTATTTTCCTTAGATAAATATTTGTGATTTTTGGAGTCCTTTTTAGGTCTCTTACTTCAGTGCTTGTAGGCCTGTGCAGAGCTCAGACACTTGAAAGTCCCTCACAGTTATTATCTATGAACTCATCTTCCATGTGGCTTTTTTGAAGGCCAGCCAAGAGCATTAATCCCCACCTTCTAGAGTCCCTAATCCCTGCTGGGGCTTAGAGGAAAGTTATTCTTGTCCTCCCAGTGAAGCTGCTCTGGCAGAGCATCTCTCTCTGTAACTTAAGGCAGGTTTATTAATGTAACTTTTTATCAGCTTGGAAAGGGTACAGCTCTGGATGGAGCAATCCAACTTGGCCAGTCCTGCCCCATCCTGCTGAGTGCTTAATGGCACTGAGATTGCCCGAAGGGAGGGAATCTGCTGGAGGTCGGGGTGCTCTTATCTCACCTCAGGCACAGTTACCAACAGTAAAACGCTCTTTGCAGGCACGAGGACGTGCCACAGGTCTTTTTTTGGGGATGGGTGCAGCTGGAGTGGAGTCAGAGCTGGAAATGGGCTGATTCTTTGCAGTTGTATCACTCTTCCTCTCCCCAGCCTGACACTGCTAAAGCCTCCCAGCTCTGGTTTTTGTCCAGTTGTGGCTGAGCTGGCACCAAGCCCTCTCCCTCCGTGAGCCTCCCCCTCCCCTCCAGCCCTTCTTGCTCAAAGTCTGCTCTGGCTCCAGGAACGCTGCTCTGAATGCTCCAGCCTGTTCAGGGGGACTCCCTTCCATGTGTCCTTCCAGGGATGTGCACAGGAGGGGAGCTGGAACAGCTTTGCCCTCAGTTCACTGTTCAGTCAGGTGTCAGTGAAGGTTTGGGAGGTGGCTGCCATGGAGCTGAGCTGCCTCTCTGGTGCTGCCCTGCACAGGGAAATTGCAAAACACCCCTCAGGCTTTTGGACAAGTGCAGAGCAATTGCAGTGTGATTCCCAGGAATGTGGTAGGGCTGCTCTCTTGGGTGTCTGGAGTTTTGTGTCTCTGAGTTCCGTGGGCAGAGTGTGGCTCTCCAGAGCCTGAGAGCAGCAGGAGCTGCTGTGGAGTGCCCTGATAAAAACAGGCTCGTGCTTCAATGCCCAGAGCCTGAAACAAGGCCAGGAGGGAGCTGATGGAAAACCTGCAGGTGAGAGCCTGAAATGAGAGTTTGCAGAGTTCTCAGTGCAGCTGAACAGGGGCTGAGCTGGGCTCCAGCAGGGGATCTGTGCCGTGGAAATGCAGAATTCCAGAGGCCTGGCAGGGTGGGCAGGGCTGGCACAGGGTGCCCAGAGCAACTGTGGCTGCCCCTGGATCCCTGGCAGTGCCCAAGGCCAGGCTGGACAGGGCTTGGAGCAGCCTGGGACAGGGGGAGGTGTCCCTGCTGTGGCAGGGGGGGCACTGGAGGATCTTTAAGAATCCTCCAAGCCAAACCAGCCTGTGATACCATTCCGTGATAGCAGGTACCTGCACACACGTGTGTGTATTTAGACATGCTCAAACAGGAGTTCTCCCCAGTCCTCTTGCATTTGGATATTCCTTCTGCCTTCATCTTTGACAGAGTTCTGGCTCCAGCTAATTGCATTTATTTTGCATAAGTGCAGAATGTAGACTTTATTTTTAAACTGCTTTTACTGAGTTGAAAATAATGTTAATCAGGGACTTGTAATATTCATGTTACCCGCCACTGGAATTCCTCGAAGTCCTGAAGTCCTGTTATTTATTTCTGTTGCCTTTCCTCTGCTAACAACTGCCCTGGCCACACTTGGAACATTCTGTAATGCTTGGGAATGATGGCATCGGTCCTGTCCAGGCAGCTGTGCTGTGAGAGAGGGATGTGATGGGATGTGCATGAATCACCTGAGCAGGTGATTCCTGCCTGGAATCCTGCTGGGGCCGTGCTGCAGCTCTCTGGAGGGAATGCTTGCTGGGATGCACTGGCAGCAAGGTGGGGAGCAGCAGTGGCACAGCCTTTGGCTGCTGGCAGCTTTTGGAATCCCCGGATCTCCAGAGGCCTCTGTCTGGGGAGATCTGTGGTGAGATGGATCCCTGTGTGGAATTACAGCCAAGGTGGATGCTGGAGTGCCCCTGCTCCCTCAGGATCACACTGCCTGGAAAACGTGATCCTGGAAAACTGCCTGGAAAACTGTCCTGGTGGGGCACAGCTGGTGTTGGGGGTGAGCAGAGCTCCCTGTAGGGGCAGGTGCCAGGCTGAGAGGCTGCCTGGGGCAGCCATTGATCCATCCTTGCTGGCAAAAGGCTGAATTCCTTGGAAAACATCCTCCTGGAGCAGCCCTGCCCTCGGGGGCTGCTTCCAGCTGTAAATGGGTGTTGTTTTTGGGGTTTGGTGTTGCCGTAGTTCCCACAGCAGTCTTGCAGCTCCAGTGCAGTTTTTGGGGGTGTTGGGAGCTTTTCCTTTGTGCAATGCATGGATTGTGTGATATTCCTTGGATTCATTCTGCATTTTCACAGAATCCTTAAGGGTGGAAAAGTCTCCCAAGATCACCAAGCCCAACCTTGGGCTGACACCCCCATATCAACTAAACCACAGTTTAACTTCAGTTATCCTGGTTGCTGCTGCCTCCCCTGGATTCCCTTCTGGTCCTGCACTTCCCTTGAAGTCCCTTTATGTTAAAGAAAAATGTTCCCTTTTTTCTTTCTGTTGAATCAAATACAGATAATTTTAATATTAGAGAATATCCACATGTAAAAGGAGCAGGTGGGAACTGCTTTAGTAAAGCTGGGAAATGCTGGCCTGGCAGCCTTCAGGCCACTTTCAGGAATGGCTTTTGAGTTGACATGTGGAGGAGGAGCTCCACACATGGAGAGAGGAGCTTGTTTTACAGCTTGCCTTTGGCTAGTGTGGGATTTCTGCCTGGTTATCCCTGCAGACTTCATCATTCCGTGAAGTGTAAGCTCTCCAAGCCACCAGTGGCTGCGAGGCAGGAAGGAAATAGAAGTTTCCTCAAATCTCCAGGAACTGAGAGAATCTTTTGAACATTGCCAGCGAGGCAGGAATGCTGGGAGACTGTCTGCTGCCTGCCTCTGCTAATTCATGTGGCATCTGAATAATTGATGATGGGGAAGGCACGGCTCGTTGGCTTTATCAGTGCTTTCCTAAGGGAAATGGAGCTGATGAAGATGTTTGTGATTGTGGAGCAGAAATCATCATTAAGGACTCGGATGCTCAAGCTGGGTTTATTTGCTGTTCCAATAACAGCAAAAAAAGTGCCTGAAACAGAGAAATGGCTCCTTCCCTGAGGAATGAAACCCCACAATGATGGATACCCTTGAGGAGCCTCAGATTTTCCCACTCAGGGAGGCCCAGGTGGGAGCAGCAGGCAGAGGCTGAGGTTGTTCCTGCCCCGAAAGTGGAAGGAGGGAGCTGCCAGACATGGCAGAGGAAGTGGCTGGGAGCAGACAGTGAGAGGAGGAAGCACTCGGGGCTGAAGTTCTGCCTCGCCTTTGGGCTCGTGTTGAAACTTCATTAAACCCATCTGAAGTGAGAAGTTCAACACTTCCTGTTGGTGTGTGGCCATAAAGGGGTTCTGGGAGTGACTGAGATCTGCAGCAAGCCTTCAGAGCCATTTCATGGTTACAGTCCTGGAATCCCAGACTGGTTTGGGGTGGAAGGGACCTTAAGGATCACCCAGTGCCCCCCCCTGCCATGGGCAGGGACAGCTCCCACTGTCCCAGCCCCATCCAGCCTGGCCTTGGGCACTGCCAGGGATCCAGGGGCAGCCACAGCTGCTCTGGGAATTCCAGCCCAGCCCCTCCTCACCCTCCCTGACAAGAATTCTCAATTCCCAGCATCCCATCAAATCCTACTTTGAAGCCATTCTCTGTGCCCTGTCCCTCCATGCCTTGTCCCCAGTCCCTCTCCAGCTCTCCTGAAGTCCCTTCAGGCACTGGAAGGGAGAATTTGGGATTCTTGAGTGGAAATACCTGTGTTGTTCCCTTGTGGAGGCAATAATAGGAACTATTTTCTCTTTTCTTGTGCATTTCTGGCTTGTTTCCTGCAGCAGCTTGGAGGCTCTGGGGCTGACTGGATTGATTCTGAGTGATTAAAGTGAGCCAGAAGGCTCGGGGAGTTTGTGCTGAGAAGGGAACCAACCCTGCAAGTGCTTTGTCTGTTTTAGGAGTCCAAGGTTAAAATCATCAAATGCCCCAAACCTGCTCTCTTTGTCCCCAAATCTGCCTCCTCTGCTCCTGCCCTGTCTCTTGTCCCTCACACGGGAGGGCAGCAATAATTTAAGCCCTATAAATCATAACTGGAAAATCTCTTGCTGTATTTATGGGTTGTCTGAAGGAGAACGTGGCTCTGTGACTCTCCCTGAAATCCTCATTTGCTGGAAGTCTGAGTGTGCACTGGAAATCAGGAATATTTGATGTGCTGCCTCCCTGTGTGCTCTCCCAGGAGCTCTGAGGAAGCTGCCAGCTCACTCTGGTCTCAACAGCACCTCCAAGCTGAAATTTGGTTTGATTTTGCTGTGGAAATATCTGGAATCTCCAAGTGAATCCTGGTTTGATGATGCCATGGGGTGCTTGGGCTGGTCCAGCAGGTCTGGAGCATCCCAAAGAACTGGACACCCTCCCTATGCCAGGGGTTGGCACCTGCACATCAGGGGGTCCTTGGGGAGTCCTTGAGCCCAGATTATCATTCTGGAATCCAGGTCACCCATTCTGGAGCTGCTTTTTCCAGCAGTTGAGCCCAGTGGGATTTTAAGTGTTGGAAAGATTTTATTAAAGATCTCTCAGCCTCCATCTCTTTGCCTCTAAGAAGCTTCTGGTGATTTGTGGGGTTTTCCTGTGACTCCAGAAAGAGTCATAAAGCAAAGCTCTTGCTGTGTTGAACTTTAAAACAATAAATAAGTGAATCCCATTGGTCTAAACTGTGCCAAAAGAATTATAAAAGATTCAGTTGGGTTCCAGATTTTTGTGCCCAGCCATGGAACGTGGGGAATGTCAGCGGCTCAGTGGGTCGCTGTGTCCTCTCCTTTGGGAGGATGGATGCAGAAATCTTTGCATGGATTCCAGGGCTCTGGGAAGGAGGATGACTTAGCAGATCTCTGCTCTGCTGTTTCCTCACGCCTCAGCAGCCACGGCCAATGCTCCCAACAGCTCCAGCTAAGAAAAGCAACCTGACTTACCCAGGAGAAATGGGAATTATGACCGAGCTGTCCCTGTTTCTTCCAGCCAGGCATTTAATTTGGGATGGAGTTAGGAGCTAATTTTAAAGGAGCAAGTGGATCTGGTGGAATAATGGATGTACCTCTCATAAATGTGGACATCAGAGTCTCCTTTGAACCAGCAAAAGTGAGGAAGTGTTAGTTCAGTGTTCCTCTGGATGGGAGCAGATCTCTGTTCCCTCGCTGGCAGGAAGGTGCCTGGGCTCTGGAGCTGTGGATTGGTGCCAGGAGCCTGCCTGGGCTCTGGAGCAGGCTGGAGCTGTGGATTGGTGCCAGGAGCCTGCCTGGGCTCTGGAGCAGGCTGGAATGCTGTGTCACTGTCACTGCAGGGCTCTCAGGTACCTGGGAAAAGCAGCATTCCCCTGCCAGAAACCCCAGGGAAGGCTCTGCACTGAGTGTGAGTGTGTTTGAACAATTCACAGGATTTAGGTTTGGGGTTTTTTGGGCAGCATCTCTGTGTCCACTCTGCTCCTTCTCTGTCTCCAGACAAGGCACACAAAATCTGGGTCAGACTGATCATAACTTGAAATTCCAAGGCTGTGCGTGCCCAGAGGCAGGAACACAACAGAGCAGTCAGGGAAGCTGCAAAATGGAAGCACAAAGTTCAGGGAATAAATTCCACTCTTCCCTGGATGGGAAGCTGGAGCTGTGGCTCGTGCAGGTTTTGCTTTGCCTCCTTTTCCAGAGGGTGGGGAGTGGCATGATGGCTTTGGGAAGTTGTTCCAGGGGGTCACTTGAAGGAAAACCTGCCCTAGGAAATTGCTGAAGAGAAGTTCTTGATGCCCTGAGAAGTTGTTGATGCCCCTGGATCCCTGGCAGTGCCCAAGGCCAGGCTGGACAGGGCTGGCAGCACCCTGGGACAATGGGAGGTGTCCCTGCCATGGCAGGGGTGGCACTGGATGGGCTTTGGGGTCCTTCCAGCCCAAACCTGGGACACTTCCAGGGATGGGGCAGCTGGGACTAAAACCCAGGGAATGGTTGGAACTCTTGGGAATAAGACATCAGGCTGGAGGGTCTGGGATGTGGGTAAGGGATACAAATAACCCTGCTGAATCTTCCCCGTTGGGGAGGAGAGCTGGATTTTATTTATGCCAGCAAACAGGTTACTCACTGAGTACACGGAGACTGAGCGTGGAGGAGAACAGATGGAGCAAACCCTGAGTGTAACAGATCAGCTGTGCCTGGAACAGGAGAGAGCTAAACAATCCTCCTGTGTAAAAATAATGTGTGACTTAAAGGAACATGATTGATTTGCTTTGGGGTGATTTGAAGATTTCCTGGAATGTGTTGCTACAGGAAACCCCTTCTCCTTGCCGGGGGTGCAGCTGTCACTGTGGCTCTGGCAGGGCTGTCCCTGCTCCTTCCACACCTTTCCCTGGAGCAAACTCCTCCCTTTGGTGTTGTCAGGGAGGGCTGGGCTGTCCTTGGAGGCAGCCTTGGGTACAAACCTGGAGCCAGGTTGGTGTCACCCACGGCTGCACCGCTCCCTCTGCTGATTTAGCAGCTGGAGAATTGTTCAGCATCCCTGAATCCCTGGGGCTGGAAAAGCCCTCCAAGGTCAGTGAATCCAAGCTGTGCCCTATCCCCACCTTGTCCCCAGCCCAGAGCACTGAGTGCCACTGCCAGGAATTGCTGGGACACCTCCAGGGATGGGCACTCCAAACGTCCCTGGGCAGTTCCAGTGCCTGAGCGCCCCTTCCATGGGGAAATTTCAGTGCATTTTTAAACCTCTGCCTTCAGAAATCTCTGTCACTCCTCAGTTTTTCTCTTTCATCCCAAGGTTAATGCCAGAACTGATCTTCCCTGTGCTCTGTTCATGTCTGATTTGCAGAGCTGGGGAGGCAGGGGATTAAGGTGCATCTTGCTGAGGATTCTTTAAAGCTTCCCAGCCAGCTCTGTTCTGTATGAATGGAAACAGGGTAGGAAGCATCTGTCTCTCTAAGCTGCTCAGCACATGAATATGCTCCAGGATTTGCTCTCTACCCTTGGGCACAATCCCTGCAATATCCTCCTTTTCCTCTTGCCTTAGCTAGCAGAGGAGCCCTGGGAATCTGGGATTGCTGTGGTTTGGCTGCTGTAACACCAGAGAGGGAAAAGGGGGAATTCCCAGGGGTGTTGTGGCTGTCCTTGGAGCCCACCTGGGCTGAGCAGGGATCCCTGCAGTTTGTGCCAGGTGCTCCAGCCGTGTCTGAGACACCAGTGCTGTATTTAAAATGGCTTTTCTTAGTTGCACTGGTTTATTTTTATACATCCTTTCTACATTCTCTGTTTAGCTAAATATGGACAAGGAAATGTCCTGCTGATAAGGCTGCAGAGCCTCATTATTATTTTTCCCCAGAAAGTAGATCACTCCAGTGGCCTAGTTCCTGTGCTGAAATAGCAGCACTGTCAGTGCCACAAACCCCCCAAATGCCATATATTTTATGGCAGCTCTTCCAGGGAGTGCAGCCGACTCCATGTCAGGCTCTGCTCCCAGGGAACAGGGACAGCACAGGAGGAAACAGCTTCCAGCTGTGCCAGGGGTGTTCAGGTTGGATATTGGGAAAATTCCTTCCCCAAAAAGTATGTCCAGCCCTGGCCCAGGGGTCCCCATTGGTGAAGGGATTTAAAAACCCTGTGGCTGTGACACTTGGGGACATGGTCAGGGTGGCCTTGGCAGTGCTGGGGATGGTTGGACTGGATGGACTCAGAGGACTTTTCAGCCTCAGTCACTCTGTGCTCATGATGCAGCTTGTTGGGAAATGTAAATATTGCTTTTCTTTCTGATGCTAAATGACATTTTCAGAAGAAAATGATTAAGTGTTCATCACTGCACATTGAGGCTCACTGACCTAAAGCCATCTTGTGAGTTGAAAACAAAGGAGGATGTGCCTGAAAAATTGACTCTTTCTGGGCCCCACTTGTTCCTTGAAGGAGACTGATCAGTGCAGGGATTAAACCTGTGGAAGTGCCTTCCCTGGCTTGTGCTCCCTGCAGGGTAACACAGCCAGTTGTGTGCACATCTGGATGATGGTTTGTCTTAAAATAGTCAGGAACTCTGAAAGAAACCTTTTGATAAGATTCTTTCATTTAAATAAGAATTTTTACTTTTTTTACTGACCATAATTCATTCAATTGTGACCCTGCCTGGGGGGTGAAGAGCTCCAAACTTTTCACCTCTGCATTTCCAGGCTGTGATTCAGGGCCTTTATCTAAACCACCAAGAACTGCAGTTGCTGCCTGAAGTGTGGCCTGCCTTCGAGCCTGACCTTTTATTGTTCAAAGAATAAAAAAGAAGAGCTTGAACTGAATTAGTTTCCATAATAGACTTGCCTGGAAGGACAGAAACACCACTATCAGTGGGATACCATTGTTGCTGAGGAATGTGAGGCTGGAGCCCGTAGGTATGTGGTGGCCCTGCAGTGCTGACACAGAATTTCCTGGAGTTCAAGGAGTAGGAGCCTTTGTGTTTTGGGAACAAGGGGATCTGTGTTCTGCCACCCCATGGAAGGCAGCGGGGCTGGGCTGCTGCACAGTGGCCACTCGGGTCAGCCCTCCTGAGCCAGCACTCACAAGTGTCCCTTGTGTTCTGGGGCTGTGTCAGCAGCTCCTCATTCCCCAAGGAGAGGCCACAGCCAGGCTGGGAATGTTCACCTGGGCAAGGGGAAATCCAGGGAGAGCTCAGAGCCCTTTCCAGGGTCTGAAGGGGCTCCAGGAGAGCTGCAGAGGGACTGGGGACAAAGCCTTTCTGTACATCCCAGCAGTTTTTGTTAGCTGTTCCCCAGAATAACCTCAAAAGGCTGAAACGTGAAAAAGCGAAGAATTGGTGATGGGTGTGTGTTGTGCCAACCTGAGGGCTGGAGATGAATCAGTTCAGGTGCATTTTTTCAGCTTGGTGCCAGGAGCTGAACTGAACACAGAGGTGCAGATCAGGCAGGGCTAGCTGGTGGCTGCTTTTCCCTGCCTGCAGTTGAGAGCTGTGGGCAGAATGCCTACGTGTGCACCTCGCTGTATTTCTTTCACGTAAACATTGTTAAAACGTCACTTTCCCTCCCAAATCCCGGGGCTGGAGGGGGTTTGCTGGGATTAGCGAGGTTTGCTGAGGACATGAACGCGCTGCAGGACCCTCTGGGAGGGATCAGGAGCAGCACTGAAGTATACATCAGAGCTTATGTAAAATCCTAATCTCCATAGGGGAGGCTGGGTGGAGTCGAGCCCAGCACTAAATTCTCTTGCGTCATTTGTCATTTGTCCCGGTGCTGCTGAGGGTGTGATTGCCTCCAGATCTGGGGCAGGGCAGGGGGCACTGGCACACCGTGGCTCCCCTGGACTACTGGGCCTTATTCTTTACATCTTTTATTTAAGGTTCTGATGAAACACCCCATGGAGTGTAACATCCACGAGCTAAACCCGCTTTAGATGATCCCTTCTGTCCTGGTTGGGGTTTAGGAACATCTGGGAATTACTGAGCACCAAACAAACGTTTCTGGTGGGGAAAAGGCCCCGGGGACACACAGTGGTCAGCACCAAAGTGGGGGAAGTTCCAATGTCACTGAAGAGTTAGAGGTGACAAGAAAAGAGCAAAACAGGATTTCTTTAGAAGGTAATAGTGAGAGCTTTATTGAAGCTTGAATGCTTTTTTATAGTGTGTTTAGCAGTCTAGAAATGGATTGGTTAAGTGGGAACACAGTGAGTTAATTAGTGCAGGAAGGACTAACACCCTTTGGTAAACAGCACAAACATTACGTATCTCACGTTGTGGCATTTGAACAAACACTAGGTGCTGAGTTAGCTTGAATTCTTTTTTCATGCTTTTCTCAGGACTAGCCTGGGAAAGTTTCAGTTGCTTCTCCCTGATGCCTGTGAGTGTGCACACTGTGAGATCTCTGATGGAATGTCCCTTTGTGTCCCTGCCCGGGGCTGCAGGTGCAGAGGTGCTCAGGCATGGCTGACCTGGACCACAACCTCAGCCTGGCCGATGCTCTCACGGAGCCGCCCCTCGACGTGGAGGAGGAGGTGAAAAGGGACTTCATTGCCACCCTGGAGGCCGAGAAATTCGATGATGTGGTTGGAGAGACAGTGGATAAGACAGACTACGTGCCCCTGCTGGATGACGAGGACGGTGCGAAGCCCGGGAGCCAGGAGCCCAAAAGCAAAGGCCACGTGGATGGAATTCCTGTGGAACGTAAGTGTGTCCCAAAAACTGCCCCTGGAACTTCAGAGAACGCCTGTGCACTCTGTGACTGCTGAGACAGGGCTTCCTCTGCTGCTGGCCCTACTCTGAACCATTTATTGCAAAAGCCAAGCCCCTGTTTGTTGCTTTTTGCCCTTCAGTCCTGCAGCCTCTCAAACAACCTCTCCCTGCTGTGCTTTACATTCATATTTGGGGTTGGGTTCTTCTTCTGGGGCTCTCTGACCAAATTTTGTGGCTGCCATGCTTCACAAACAGTGTCCCAAAACAGCAGAGCTGTGCAAGGTGCCACCACTCTGGGGGATGGCAAACCCAAGGAAGAAAGGTGGATGATGAGCTGCTGCTGGTGAGGTCAGCAGAGGGAATCTCCACCATCAAATGTTTGCTTGGTTCACTTCACTCCCAAATGTTTCACAGCTAAATCCCATAGTTCTGGTCCATAGCTTTGTTTACTTGGATGTTTTTTTGGATGTGCTGTTGTGTGCATGGTACCAAAACGTGCTGCTCTCTCTGCTGCTGAACACTTTCCCAGCTGATATTTTGAATCATAGAATCACTAAGGTTGGAAAAGCTCTTTGAGATCATCAAACCCAGCAGCTCCTGCAGACCTACCAAGGCCACTCCTGGCCATGTCCCCAAGTGCCACATCCACACAAATTTAAATCCCTGCAGCCATGGGGACTCCACCACTGCCCTGAGCATGGCCAGCATGAAGGAATTTTCCCAATTTCCAACCTGAGCCTGCCCTGGCCCAGCCTGAGGCCATTCCTTCTCCTCTTGTCCCTGTTCCCTGGGAGCAGAGCCCGACCTGGGGCTGTCCCCTCCTGTCAGGAGCTGTGCAGAGCCACAAGGTCCCCCTGAGTCTCCTTTGCTCCAGGCTGAGCCCTTTTCCAGCTCCCTCAGCCCCTCCTGGGGCTCCAGCCCCTTCCCTGGACATTTTCCAGCCCCTCAGGGTCTGTCCTGGACCTGGGGACCTCAGAACTGCCCCAGGAGTTTGAGGTGGACAATTACCAATTTATTCATGTTAAGAACTTCATCAACAATTCTTTAGGCAAAGTGGAGTTTTAAACAGGTGCTTATGAGAGGGAAAAGAGGAAGATTTAGGGGTCATCCAGTGGGTTTCTTTCCCAGTGAACAATTTAAATTATTGCTCTCTTTGCTTGTGTGCTGTCCCTCTCTGCCCAAGTGGGAATTGTCCCCTGGGACCAGCAGTGCCTTGGTGGTTTGATTTATTTTGTGGCCTTGATTTTTGCCGTGTAGAACAGGAGGACCTGATGACTTCCTTCAGAAGAAGTTTTCTTTTTTTGCCTTAATCCGGCTGCTCATCAGTGTTGAGGAAGCTGGGATGTGATTCCCCAGAATAAAGAGAACCCCCAGGATGACAGCATGGGCAATTCTGGTCTGTTTAAGGCATTTATTTGCTTTGTTTAGAAGTGCATTGGGTGCCTTGTAATACAGAAAATTTATCTTTGAGATTACCATTCTGACTCAGTTATTAAATGGCACCAAACAAGCAGGAAGGATAAGAATGGGCAAAGAGATTATTATAAAACTTGGAACTTGGGGCAGTTCAGAGGTGTATTTCATTTATATTTTAGCATTGCAGAGGCAGAGGAACATGAGGAGAACTTGTTAACACCTTGTGTATGATTTGAGGATATTTTAAAGCAATCCTTTGTTGTAGAAACTGCAGATTGTAAACCACCTCAGGATTTCTCAGTGCTAAAATCATTACACAATATTGGTTTAAAATACAAATCCCTTAAGTGTGTCCTCTCAGCCATGTATCCTTGGACATTGCTCTCCCAACTCATTATTTCACTTGGCCCCAGGATGTTGGGGTGGGGGTAATGAGGCCCTTTGGGTTTGCTCAGTAATTAAAACTCTGTGAGAGAAGTGCTGGGTCCTGTGAAATACTGAGCGGGGAAGAAGCAGAATTTCAGGAGGAATTTCCTCATTAAAAGGGTGTTAAATATTGGCAGAGACTGCCCAGGGAGGTTTGCAGTGCCCATCCCTGGAGGTGTCCCAGGAATTCCTGGAGGTGGCACTGAGCACTCTGGGCTGGGGACAGGGTGGGCATTGGGCACAGGGTGGACTCCGTGGTCTGGGAGGGCTTTTCCAGCCTCAGGGATTGAGGGATTCTGGGATCTCCTGGCTTTTCCAACCTCACTAATTCAGGGATTCTGGGATCTCCTGGCTTTTCCAGCCTCACTAATTCAGGGATTCTGGGATCTCCTGGCTTTTCCAGCCTCAGTAGGTGAGGGATTCTGAGATCTCCTGGCTTTTCCAGCCTCAGTAATTGAGGCATTCTGAGATCTCTTGGTTTTTCCAGCCTCAGGGATTGAGGCATTCTGGGATCTCCTGGGTTTTCCAGCCTCAGTAATTCAGAGATTCTGGGATCTCCTGGCTTTTCCAGCCCCCTGCTCTCCCCTCTCTGCACACCCCATCATGGGGTTGCTTGAGCAGAACTCATTTCCCTCCCACGTGGCAAGGGGGGGGGATGCAGTTTCTTTTTCTTGCTTTGGAGACTGGTTTTTCCCTTTTTTGGGAGAGCTGGAGAGCAGTCAGGAGCATTATCTAAATCTCTGGCAAGATGCAAACGAGACCCTGTGTGAAGAGATGGAGAAGTTGCCCTGNCTTTTCCTACCTCAGTAGTTGAGGGATTCTGAGATCTCCTGGCTTTTCCAGCCTCAGTAATTGAGGCATTCTGAGATCTCTTGGTTTTTCCAGCCTCAGGGATTGAGGCATTCTGGGATCTCCTGGGTTTTCCAGCCTCAGTAATTCAGAGATTCTGGGATCTCCTGGCTTTTCCAGTCTCAGCAATTCTGGGATTCTGGGATCTCCTGGTTTTTCCAGCCCCCTGCTCTCCCCTCTCTGCACACCCCATCATGGGGTTGCTTGAGCAGAACTCATTTCCCTCCCACGTGGCAAGGGGGGGGGGATGCAGTTTCTTTTTCTTGCTTTGGAGACTGGTTTTTCCCTTTTTTGGGAGAGCTGGAGAGCAGTCAGGAGCATTATCTAAATCTCTGGCAAGATGCAAACGAGACCCTGTGTGAAGAGATGGAGAAGTTGCCCTGAGTGGAGCTGTTCAGCTTTCCCACCTTGTACCAGCAGGAAAGGACTGAAGCCCAAAACAGAGTCAGTCCCCACTGGCCAGGCTTAGGATTTAGTCCTGGAATGTCTTAATTTCTCTTCTTTTTCCCAGAAGTGCTGAGGATACCTGTCTGTTCCATGAAATGTATTTAATATTTGTTATTGTTTAAAGAGTTAGCAAAGCTGAATGAGCTTCATTTATTGAGGCTCCAGAATAAATGAGCTCTGGGTGAGATTTGCAGGATCCTGAGGGGGTCTTGGTGCTGTAGTTCCATGTTTGAGTGTAACACAGTTTTTGGGGAGCAGCAGCACGAGTTCCACGTCCCTGGTTCCAAACAGCCTGGCTTTCCTGAGGGAGAGGAGCAGCCTGCACAGCTCAGGCTTTTCAGCTTCCATTTGTTCATTTATTTATGTTAAAAGGCACAAATGTGTTCTGACATCACGGTCTGTGCTCTTGAGATTGTCTTTCCCCAGTCAGAAGAGGTTTAATCTTCCATCCTGTCGGGCTTTAGCTGCTCCAGCTCTGCTCCAGGGTTTTCTTTCACTTTTTTCCTAAACCCAGGAGCCAGATGAGGAAAGTTCAATGTTGAGCTGAGCCCCAGCATGGGGCTGGGTGAGTACAGAAGGGTGGAGAAGAGCAGGGGCATGTGCTGAGCAGTTGTTTGCTCACCCACAAACCTGTCCTAGAATAAAGTTTTAATAATGGTTAACTTATAAAATACCAGAGAGAAATGGGTTTACCCTTCCTGGCACCTGGCTGGACATGGTGATTTGGCAAATTCTGGGATAATCCTCTTACGACCTTGTGGCCTTACACAACAGCAAGGGGTTCTAGGGGGGTGTGCTGCCTGCTTGCAGCTGGCTTTCCATAGCAATTCCGAGGCTTTCAGATACTCTGGAGCTTGCAGGCAAAGTCCAGGGGGCTGCAGCAGCAGCAGCTCCATTCAGGTGCTGCTGTGATGGGCTGAAGGATTTTAGGTGGGAGCACATCCCAAGGGAAAGGAAGCACTGGGGTTTGATACAGAGAGCAGAGCAGAGCTCCTGGGGAATGTTCCAGGTGAAGGGAGGACCAGAATTGTGTCTGCAGGGCTGGTTCCTGGTGAGGAATTGTGAACACAGACCAAAGGACGNATTTTTTATGGTTTAGGGTAAATTTGGGAAGAAACTTCTGGACAGAGCTTTTTTAGAAAGCAAATTTGAACAGCTCTTCTTCCCAACTGGTTCGGGTCAGAAAAATTTTTTTGGAGGAAAGTGGAAAGAAATTGTTTATTTAACAGGTAAAGCACTCCCCAGTACAACAAATGAACAACACTAAATAATAAAACTTCTCACAGCTCTGTAGAGATGACAAATTCAGAAATCTCTCTCATGGGTTATAGCTCAGTTCACTCAGTTTTTGTTTTTGGTGCTGGGAAAGGCCGGGCCCAAGCCAGGCCTGGTGGGCCACAGCTCTGAGCTCCTGGTGCCCTTTTGGGTTTTTAGGCCAGAGCAGGTTTAAACAGTTTTAAGAAAAAGGAAAAAAAACCCAAAACTACAGTTTAGAAAACTTTTTTTTGCTTCAGCTAGCTAAAAACTGACCAGAAGCAAAGGAGAGCTCTCTCGCTATCCCCACTGCAGACAGCACAGGCCGTGTGTGAGGAAAGCTGAAAACTCTGATCTTTATGTTCTGAAAACAACTGCTTCAGACATTTTACTGCTTCTTTTTCACTCTCAGATCTAGTTTTAAAGGTGTAAAACTTATTTTTGAGTTGAACAGACAAATGGGGATGCAATTCAGCATCAGCTCAGGACAGGGGCCTGGCCAGGAGAGCTGCTCCCACCTGGCCCAAGGGCTCTTCCACAGAACAGAACATCCTGCCCAGTATAAACTGGGAGGATGGCCAGGAGCTGCCAGTCACTGCTGGACATTGTGCCTGGTGACCCAGGGGGTTGGGCATCACTGGTTCCTCTTGGGTTTTGTTCATGGAATTGTGGAATTGCTGAGGTTGGAAGAGCCCTCGGAGCCCATCCAGTCCAGCCATCCCCCACCCCTGACCATGTCCCCAGGTGCCACATCCACACAGATTTAAATCCCTCCAGGGACGGTGACTCCACCCCTGCCCTGGGCAGCTGGGCCGGGGCTGGACTGACTTTTTGGAAAAGGAATTTTCCCATTTTCCACCCTGAGGCTCTCCTGGCCCAGCCTGAGGCCATTCCCTCCTGTCCCTGTTCCCTGGGAGCAGAGCCCGACCTGGGGCTGTCCCCTCCTGTCAGGGAGTTGTGTAGAGCCAGAGGGTCCCCCTGAGCCTCCTTTTCTTTCCCCTCTCTCTTTTCATTACTATAAATCTATTCTTTTCCTTTATCTCATTTATCAAGCTCTCATTGAGCCCCAGGATTGATTCTTCCCCACAGGGCTGGGGGAGTGAGCGGGTGGCTCCATAGGGCCCATTCCCATGGGATTAAACCCTGCAGGACCCACAGCCCCATTCCCATGGGATTAAACCCTGCAGGACCCACAGCCCCATTCCCATGGGATTAAACCCTGCAGGACCCACAGCCCCATTCCCATGGGATTAAACCCTGCAGGACCCACAGCTCCATTCCCATGGGATTAAGCCCTGCAGGACCCGGAGCCGGCAGGGATGGGGGTGGTTTGATGGACTCGGTGGTGGCCCTGGGCCCGGGGTGTCACCACGAGGTGGCTCTGCTGGCGCTGGGACGGGCTGGACGCTGCTGCCCTCCCTCTGCAGCTCCAGAGCTCGGACCCGAGCCCAAACCACGTTTGCTTTGGCTTTTCCCTCCCTTCCCACACGAGGAGTAAGTGTCTTTCTTGCAGCAGGATTTGCTTTAGCCAAAGGGAATTTAGACACTCGGTCACTTGGTATGAAAGTGGAGATGGAGAGTGTTCCACACACCCCCAAGAGTTTCAGGGGAACGGAATATAAAGCAGCAGATATTTGCATTTTTGTCTCAGATGAGGCATTAAACCTTTTCCCTCTCAGCTCCATTCCTGCCCCACAGTTGTCACATCACAGAATTCCAGACTGGTTTGGGTGGAAGGGACCTGAAGTCTCATCCCATTCCACCCCTGTCCTGGGCAGGGACACCTCTCACTGTCCCAGACTGCTCCAAACCCCAATATCCAGCCTGGCCTTGGGCACTGCCAGGGATCCAGGGGCAGCCACAGCTGCTCTGGGAATTCCATCCCAGCCCCTCTCCACCCTCCCAACCAGGAATTCCCAATTCCCAAAATCCCATCACTCAGCTAAAGCCATTCCCTGTGTCCTTTCCCTCCATCCCTTGTCCCCAGTCCCTCTCCAGCTCTCCTGGAGCCCCTTCAGGCCCTGCCAGGGGCTCTGAGCTCTCCCTGGAGCCTTCTCCTGTCCAGGGGAACATTCCCAGCTCTCCCAGCCTGGCTCCAGCCCTGCAGCAGCTCCTGGGATCTCTGCAGCAGCTCCAGGTCCTTGTGCTGTTGGATCCAGGGCTGGGGCAGCTCTGCAGGTGATCTTGAGGCAGAATATTTAAATGAATTAAAGGAAGGAGATTATGCTCCTTGTCCAAGAGTCCCCAGCTGCTCCAGACTCCGTCCCTCAGTGTTTTTCCTCATGTTTTCCTCTCGAGTGTCAGCGTTTGACAAGATGTGACAAAACCTGCGCAGGCACTCCTGACCCCCCACTCCCCCCAGCCCAGGGGCTGCCCAGGGCCCTCTCTGCCCCCAGGTGTGCCAACCCTGCCCTGGCGCAGGCTGCAGGTGTCCTGGTGGGGACGTGCTGGCCGTGGTGGTGTCCCCTGCCCTGGGATTAGGGGGTTATGTTGGCACTGCCCATTCGCTCCAGATTATCGGTTTAGCCAGCGCTGCCTTAAATTTGTTTATATAAAAACAATCCTTTGATCCACCAGCCAGATGCAAATACTATCTTGTGATTCTGATGAGGATTAGGTAGTTACAACATCTTGACATGGTTTTGGGTTTATGCAATTTAGAATATGAGGGGAGGAGCCCTGGCCCTGGGCAGGTTGCTGGGTGCTTTCACACTGGGGCTTCAGTAAACTGAACTCAGATTGATTTGCTCCAAAGGCACTGACCTTCAGAGACTTAAAAATAACAGCCACTCGTGCTGGCTGCAGTTGGTGTGATTTGACCTGATTTTTCTGGAAGCTTGTCTTCCCAAAAAGCTGAAAACTGTAAAGGGAACTGTTTTACCTGCTCTCCATCCTTCCCAAGGAGAGCCGTGGCATTTCTGATCCTTTTGCTCTTGTGGGAATCCACTGTGGAGGGGTTCAGCCACATTTGTGGTCAGGTTGAGTGCTGGTTTAATGCATCAATAATGATGGTGGCATCAGAATCACTGAGGCTGGAAAAGCCCTTCCAGATCATGGAGTCCCATCTGTGCCTGATCCCCACCTTGTGCCCAGCCCAGAGCTCTGAGTGCCACCTCCAGGGATGGGCACTCCAAACCTCCCTGGGCAGCCCTGCCAAGGCCTGAGCCCCCTTTCCATGGAGGAATTCCTGCTGATGTTCAGAACATCAGGACCAGACAGTGAAACATCCCAGCAGCTCTACTGCCTGTGCAAGGTGTGAGGAGCAGCTCTGAGAGAAATGAAAGCAGGATGTGACCATGGAGGGAATCCTGGGGCTGTCCTCTGCAGGGCCAGGGGCTGGACTTGGATGATCCTTGTGGGTTCCTTCCCACTCAGGAGGTTCCATGATTCTGCAGGACTTGAGATAACGTGTGCCTGCTGCACCTGGGCTGAGCTCCCTCACTGTTACCTGGGGGTTCTGCAGGAGCTGTGCAGCTCCTGTATGGAATTCCTCAGGGATCTCACTGTGAGGGCCTGATACTCCTCCTGTGCCTTTGGGAGCTGTGCCTGCTGTGTAAACCACACTGATCCTGATTTCAGGGATTGTGAAATCACTGACCCTGATTTCAGGGAATCCNGGTTCCATGATTCTGCAGGACTTGAGATAACGTGTGCCTGCTGCACCTGGGCTGAGCTCCCTCACTGTTACCTGGGGGTTCTGCAGGAGCTGTGCAGCTCCTGTATGGAATTCCTCAGGGATCTCACTGTGAGGGCCTGATACTCCTCCTGTGCCTTTGGGAGCTGTGCCTGTTGTATAAACCATACTGACCCTGATTTCAGGGAATCCAGGCACTGCCAGAGCCTCCCCCAGCTGCTGCTTCATCCCCCTGCTCCAGCAGACACCAGCCCTTGTGCAGCCTGGCAGAAGGAGCTGGGTGTGGAACTGCAGGTCCAGGGGTCCCTGTGGCATTCCCAGCTCCTCCAGGTGGATGTAGTGATGCCTTAGGTTTTATCTTTTATATTTTCATGTTCTGGTCTGTTTCAGTGGGTGGTTCTGGGGTTCACATTCAGCGTTGCTGAGCTCCCTTCACACAGCAGGGACACAAAACAATTCCTGCTCCAGCTCGGCCCCAAGGACAGCCCAGACAAATTTCAGGCCCAAGAGCAAAACCAAGGCTGAAGGGAAGAGAGAAAAACAAGGAGGATGGAGCTTCCTAAGCTGCAGCTGGAATTGGACAATTCCCTGCAATGTGCAGCTGGAGCAGAACTTCTCCAAGTGTGGGCCCTGGTGGCCGGGCGTCCATTCTGTGCCCATTTTGGGGCTCAGCCTGGCTGTGGGCACTGCCCAGGGTGTGTCCAGGGAGGCCTTGGAATAAATCCCTGCTGGATCCTTTGGCAACCTCCAGAAAGCATCAGTAGATGTGAGCTTTTCTATAAACTGGGAAGTTCACAGGGAGTTTTTGTGAAACACTACGATGAGCCCCTGATGTAGCTGGAAAGAGTTTTCCTTTGGCTTTGCTGAGGCCTGGATTCAGCCCTGCTCTGTCTGAAGGACCCTGGTAATGTGGCTCTGTTATAAAACTGGGGCTCAGGGAGGGCCAGCAGCAGCTCCAGGTGACTGAGTGTGTGTCTCTTCGGGAGAAACCTTCATTATTTATAAAATGAGCATTTCCTCACTGTCAGCAGTACTGAGGGCCAGGGGAGGAGCTGCTGTCAGAGCTGGTGCTGCTTTTCTGCTTCACTAAAACTTCTTGGCGTCACAAAGTCACAGAATCCACTGGTTTGAGGTGGAGGGAACCTTAAGGATCATCCAATGCCACCTCTGCCACAGGCAGGGACACCTCTCTCTGTCCCAGGCTGCTCCAAGCCCTGTCCAGCCTGGCCTTGGGCACTGCCAGGGATCCAGGGGCAGCCACAGCTGCTCTGTGTCAGGGCCTGCCCACCCTCATTGTAGAAAGGTTTTTTTAATCTAAATGGACCCTTCAAACTGTTCCCCTGTGTCCACTGCTGTCAGGTTTCCCAAGTTCAGTGTGTAAATCCTGGTGCTGGTTAAAATTTTGGAATTTCAGAACAAGATGGACTAAATCTCATGGTGATAAGGATTTTCTGTGCTGATTTTTGGAATTGGTGATATTCCACCCTGACCACCCTCCTCTAAATCTCCCCTGATCCCTGCTTTGGCAATGTGTGATGTTTCAGGAGGAATTTCCCCATGGAAAGGGGGTCAGGCCTTGGCAGGGGCTGCCCAGGGAGGTTTGGAGTGTCCATCCCTGGAGGTGTCCCAGCAACACCTGGAGGTGGCACTGAGAGCTCTGGGCTGGGGACAAGGTGGGGATCAGGCACAGGGTGGATTTGATGCTCCCAGAGGGCTTTTCCAACCTCAGTGATGCTGGCATTGTGTGGGTGTGCCCTCAAGGCTGGGCCTGATCATTTCTTAGGTTAATTTTAGGATCCTCACCTGGCTGACAAGGTGGGGATCGCTCAAAGCTCAGCCTCAGTCTTGGAGCCCCTTTCCATCCTCAGTGGTTGTGCAGTTTCAGTGTTGGTTTCAGGGCCTGCACTGAGATGATTCCCACGCAGTGTTAACCCTTTGTTGGTTCCTTGCAGATTCCTCAGCCTCTGGGCCCATGGTGGTAGAGAACGGTGACCACGGGCTGCAGGACCCGCGCACAGGTACGTCCGTGTGCCAGGGGCACAGCCCTGCCCTGGCTGCTCCTGAGCTGCCCCAGCTGCCCTGGAGTCCCCACTGCTCCCAGGGGGCTGCCCTGGGGTTTGCTGAGCTGTCCAAGAGGTGGCAATGAAATAGAGCTTCCCTTCCTTTGGAGTTTAAAGGGCTGCTGTGGGTAGAGCCTCCTTCAGGAGATGTGCTGTTCTTTATCCGTGGGCACTGCTGGGAGGCAGCTGACAAAAGTGGCTTTGTGGAGAGTCCCTGATACCCACAGGTGACCTGTCCCCTGTCCTGTGACTGCCCCTATTCCCTGAGACCCACATCCCCCATCCTTTGGAGCAGGTTTTATTCACTGCCATGACCCAGCTGTGTCCTTCCTCCCCAACCTTCCCTTCCATGGACATGTCCCACACCTGCACCAGGAGGTGACACCCAGCCTTTGGAGCCTTTTTCCATAGCATCAGGGGAATTTTGACTGCCAGAAGCTTGTGATGGAACTGGATCAATATTTCAAACCTGGGAAAGAACTGACTTTTCCAGTTGATCTCTTAGTGCCAGTTAACAGTGAACACTGCTTCCCTTCCCCTTCAGCCCTCCTGCCTGGGAATTGGGGTTCTTACCAAATCCCAGCCCCTCTCTTCCCTTCTCTCATGAGGACTTTGGCTGTGGAATCTCTCTTTTCTTGGGGATGGAATATTCCAGAGTCAGTTGTCATCCTGGCATAGGTCAGGATTTCATTTGGTCTCCCCTGTGATGATCTCCAGATCTTTGCTAAGATTGCCTGGGTGCTCCCAGTGTTACCCCTCCTAATCCATAGGTGCAGCCCCAAGTTAAAAACCAGCTCAGGAAATAATGATGAACATTTGGGAGCTGGAGATGAATTAAAACACCTCTTTGCTATAATCCTCATTAGGATTTTAGAGTTTGGTTTATTGGGAGTGAGTTTCATGTCCTTAGTGAGGATGGAAATAGAAAAATTGCTCTTTATGCTTCATTTGCCATTGGAAATCCAGTCAAAAGGAAGTTGTGCATCTTTTAAAATTCAGTATTAACTGAAATTAAGAACGTTTCTGAACCTTTCTCAAGATATTTCCTCCCTCTTCTTTAATACTTATAACTAAAGGAGATAGAAATGCAATCAGATTTAGGCTCTGAATAATTAAAGGCATCAGGATTTTTGTATTGAACTTCTGCCTTGTGTTTAAAAAATTCTTTGTTATTTGCCTCATTCTTGCTTTGTGGAGGTTTAACTCTTCACACTAAATGTTAACAACTTTGATCAAAGATACTTTTATGTGTCTGGAGATTTTAATTTATTAATACGTTTCCTCTTTGTGGGGTAGAGTTGATTTTTTTTTTCTTTTCCTCTTGTTCAAATCTGTCTAAAAGTGACATCAAAGTGGCAGAGCAGCGTGTCAGGATGAGGAGCCGTGGCCATCAAATTAATTAGGTTTGCCAGAGTAACAGAAGATTTATATGACACAATTCCTTCATGGCCTCTTTCCCTGCCCCCTTCCCTGTGGAATATTTGCAATATCCATGGAAGAAAAGGAAGAAATGCTGAATTTCCACCAGGCACTGGAGGGATTTCAGCAGTGCCTGGTTCCACATTTAACAGGTGCTGCTGCTGCCTAAAACTCAGATCCCTGGCTCTAAACCACCTCCAGTTTGGGGGTTTTGTTTTCAGCAGGGTCCATTCCCTGTGTCTGAAAGCTGAAATGGTTCTCAGGGATGTGGAATGTGAGCCCAGCACGGAGAAATGGAGCAGCCAGGGGAGGACTGAGGGAGGTGATGCTCAGGCAAGCCAGCTTTTTGCTACAAAAACCAGTGTCAAAAGCTCCAGGAAAAGCAGAGCTGGGTTTAACTTGATTCTGAACCAGACTCCAAGGAAAGGGAGTAGTTGAGCTCTTTGCAAATCCCAGTGTGGATATCTCTGGGCTGGAGCTCAGGAAGCACTGCTGGATGGTTTTCTTCACTCATCAGCTAAAACAAGGTGATGATTGACCTTGTTTTCTTACATGCAGCATTATCTGCAGCCACGTGGGGTGTGTCTGCAGAGGTTGGCATCAGTCAGGAGCGAGCTCCTGGCACTCCTTGGCAGCAGTGCCCTCTCCCAGACACCCTCAGTGCAGCAGATGGCAGGGACCCAAACCTCTCCAGCTCGGGGCCAAGCCCTCCATCAAGTGCTGGATTGTTTTCATTTGGCAGTGCTGTGCTCAGAGCTGTGTTTGGGCCAGGCTTTGGGGCAGGGACAGCCTGGCAGGTCCTTGGCAGCGCCCAGCCCGACGTGCCCGCTGCTGTCTGGCCCTGTGGGGTTTGTTTTTGGGAACTGCAGAGCTGCAGCTCTGGCTTTGGGTGCTCTGCACATCCCCTGGAAGGCTCACTGCTGATCCTGCTCTTCCTTAAAAGGATAAATAACGGAGAGGCTGGGGCAGCCTTCCCGGGGAGGCACAGCCAGGACCAGGGAATTCACTGGTGCTTTGGGATCCCTGCTGGGAGGAGCTGCTGGGGGAGGCAGCTCACTGCTCACCTCCACGTGGCAAAGGTCAGCGAGGGCTTGGGCAAACCAGCAGCAGCTTTAGAACCAAAAGTTTGTGTGTAATTTTTCAATTTGCAACTCTTTATCGCAGGATATTTGCCTAGAGTTCAGAGGAAACATGTATTTAAAAATACAAACCCAAGCAAATTTCTGGTGTGAAATCCATCAAGGATGATCACATGGTTGATCTGGATGCCTCTTGCCCCCAGCCATGTTCATGCTCTGGGCTGGCAGGTGAGAAGCTCCCTAGGGAAGTATCCCTGCTGGATGCTCATACTTCCCCTAGCTGGGCTTTCCCTCCAGCCAGCCTGCTGGGAGTTCTGTCACCCACCACTGGGTCACAGAAATACTTTGATTTCAGTGCCAGTCGTGCTTGTGAGCAGCATCCCGAGGTGTCACTGTCACTGGAGGTGACGTGGCCCAGCCCGCTGTGGGTTCTGGTGACAGACCTGCAGGCAGCTCTGTGAGCAGAACTGGTGTGTGTGTGTAACCTGGCTTTTGGCAAATCTCCTGGCTGCACTGATGAAGTGTTTGCTGTTGTGCAGTGCTGCCTCCATGGTGATGTTTACTAATGACTTGCGCTTTCTTGCCCCCTTCCCCATCCCCTTTCCCTCTCCTCCTTCTTTCCCTCTCTTCTATTTTCTCCTCCTAGAAGCCTAGACTGTCTCCTAACACTGGGGCTGCCACTGACACGAGACCAGTGTCCTTTTCTACCTGCCATTACACTTCTAAAATCTGCAGCATTTTACAGAGCTCTTGCTTTACCTCCTTGGACTTGGCTGTAGAAGAAGCCAAAGGGTGGCTCCATCCTGCTCCTCCTCCCTGTGCTCTGCAGTGCTTGTTGAAACCTTCCTCTCTCTGTGTAAGCACAAAAGTGCACCCTGGTTTTGAACTGCACTATGCCACTGCTTTGAAATCACGACCACAACTCCATTTTTTACTTTGATCACCTTTAAATTTAATTTCTCTCCGTTTTCATGGTGCTCGATAAGAGAAGGTTTGGAATTTCCAGTTGTGCTTCCATAGTGGATGGGTCCACCATGACTGCAGCTCCCTTCCCCTTCTCCCCACGCTCACCACAGCCTTGTAGAGTACCTGCCTTGGTCCTTGCTGCTTTGAAACCCTCTCACCTGAGGTTCTGACCTGGAACAATGTTGTTTTCTTCCAAGCGGGTGGGTTCAGAGCATTTCAGCACTTTGTAGACTTGAGAAACAGGTCAGGGGAAACCAGGTATCCTGAGGTACAGGTGGGTCATCTCTGGTGTCTGAGGGGTGGACTTTGGGGTCCAGGCACTTACCATAACTGGGAGTATGAAGGAAAAGAGCCAGCCCCAAATTCCTGCCTTAGGGAGTGGCTTAGCTGTCATACTTCCCAAAAACCTTAGAAGTAAGAAAGGAAATTGCCTTTTTTAAAATTCACACCTCTGGCTTCCTATGGGGAATGACAGCCTTGGATGGAATTTTACCTGCCATGAGAAATAATCTGTCCCTGCTAAAACTGAGGGAGACCAAAGGACTGAGCTGTGGAATTGTACTGAGATAATCCTGACAATTCCAGCCACCCCAGAAGGAGCAGGCCTGTTTCACCCTAAACCAGAGCTACAGGAGCATGTCCAGGGAGATTCCCACTGGCTCCACAGAGGTGCAGAGCTTTCCAAAGACAAAAGTGCTCATTTTTCCATCAACAGATGAAGCAAAACATGAAAGGAGGAGATAATCAGGGAGACAGCAGAGTGTTTTACCTGAGACAGGCTCAGCCTGGGCTCGGGGAGGTGAGGCACTGTTTTGGGTGAGCAGAATTGTGTAGCTCAAGGTGCTTGGCCTTGGAAAGAGTTTAGTTGAACCCAAATTGCTGAACTGCCCAAAACAAGCCTGCTAAGAGCTTCACTTGCCTCAAAACAGAATTTCCTTGTTGTGAGGGTACTGCCCTGCTGGTACCCACTGCAGCACTCAGGGTTTCTGGGCTATCCCAGCTGGGGTGAGCTCTGTGCCAGTGCCACCAGAGGGGCTTTGGGCACGTCCCCCAGGCAGGCCCAGCTCTGTTTGTGGCTGTTCCCCAGTGAGACCTCGCCTGCTCCCGGCCGGGTGCCAGTGCCAGCGCTGAGTCATGGCCTGGGCACTGATGTGCAGCAGGGCCTGGCACTTCCCTCCCCACTTTGGTGCCAATTTTACCCCTTGGTGCCCCACTCGAGGCCTCGTTAGGAGCTGGCATCCTGGTGGTGCCAGTTCCTCCCAGCAAGTGACCCCGGGGACTTCTCCTCCCCTGCCCACAGTTGTTGTTTCTGGGAGAGCTCCCAGCTCCCCAAACTGGGCTCTTCCTTCCCAGCCCCACCAAGTTCACACCATCCTTCAGGTTGGCAGAGCCCTCTGAGGTCAAGTCCAGCCTGTGAGTGCTTCATGTTGTGCTTTCCTTTGGGTTTTTGGTGTCTGTGGCCATAAAAGGAGATTCTTGCATTCTTGGCTTTCTTTTCAAAGACCTTTTCATAGCTGGTTTATTTTTTTTTTAATGTGGTGATTTTGAAGCAGATCACTTTAACTTGTCTCCTCAATTGTTCTTTCTCACCTTTTGCCTTAAGTGGGCTTAACTCTTGTGCCCTAGAAATAGAGAATAAATAATACATGACTGAGAGGTATTTTCAGGTTGAATTATAGAAGGTTTCAGGTTACCTGAACAGGAGACTTTGCCCACTCCCACAGATGCTTTAAAGTCTTGGCTGGAGGGAGCTGTAGCCAAAGTGAGGTGGGCAGAGGAGTTTGGGAGCAGCTGCCCATCCTGGGCCCCCGGGCAGTGGGATGGGGCTGGAGGGGCAGGCAGGGGCAGCTCCTGCAGCCCCAGGGTTTGGCTGTCCCCAAACACGGATCATTCATGCCATGACCCCCCCATGCTGTCCCCCCCTTTGTGTCCCTGTGTGTGTGGGGTGCCCTGGGGCCCCAGGGGAGGCTCTGGGGCAGGGTGGGTGTTCCTGCAGGGCTGACCCCGAGCTCTGGGTGTGTGGGAGGTGCCTGTCCCAGGGATGGGTCCGGGGGGATGTAGGGAATGGGGGGTCTGCAGAGTGCTGGATCTTTGTCCCTCCTGGGGAGCACCCAGGTATCCCCCTGGGAGCTCAGTGTGTGTGTGGGGTGTCCCTGGGCAGGGAGCCAGCAGCAGTGTCCCTCTGCTCAGATCTGCTCTCCTGCAGCCCTTGGAGGTGCTGCTGGCCCTTTGCTGTGCTCTAACATCCCTGTGCTTCCACGCCTGTCTGTGTCACTCCTGTGCTCAATTATTAATTCCAATGCTCTGTATGATGTGAAGCTGTAACTGCTGTGGAATAAATCTCCCTAATAAACGTCTCTAACTAACCCCTCCCGAGTTGTTCTGTGCTGAGAATCTCTGGGTCCTGCTGCCACTCCAGGCCTCATTCCTGATTCCCACATTCCTGGGAATGTGCTGCATCAGCTGCTGCAAGGGGAAGTGGCTGGGCCTGGAATCCTTTGCTGCCTGGACAGAGGTGGGAAATCTGTCCCTCAAAGACGAGGCTGTTGTGCAAAGTGTTCAGCTCTGTCCCACGTGACATCCTTGTCCCCAAACTGGGGACACAGGGCTTTCCTGGAGGGGACACTCTGTGGATAGGGCAGGGGCTGGGTGGTCAGTGACCAGGGGGTGCTCAGGGGTGGCACCAGCCCCGTCCAGCCTCACTGTCCATGCCAGGGGCAGTGGCACTGGGGCACCCTGGGCACTGTGCTGGTGGCACCAGGCTCTGGGCACTGTCCCAGCTGCAGGGAAGGGACCTGGGCAGCCTGGAGAGGTGGGACTGTGCCAGCCTGGGCAGGTTGAGCAGGGCCAAGGGCAAGGTGCTGCCCTGGGCTGGGCCAGTGCCAAGCACAGATCCAGGCTGGGAATGAAGGGATGGAGAGCAGCCCTGGGGAGAATGATTTGTGGGAGAAAAGCATAAAAAAAGTAATGAACCCATACAAAAAGCCCAACAAAACCATCCCAAAATCTGCTTATTCTGTGTAGCATTTTGTAAATAGGACACCTGGAGGTGTGCTTTTCTGATTTGAGCTTTTCTACTGGCTTTCCTCTTTTACCTACCTGTGTATTTTCCTCTTGGTGCAAGTTTTTATTTTATTTTTTATCCTTCCTGGGCTTCAGGCAGAGCTCTTTAGGCTCCTCAGAGGGGGCTGCATCCAGCCATGCTCACTGCCGGGGAGTTCACGTTTCCTGTGGCTCCAGTCTAAAAACAGCAGCCAAGTGAATAATTCAGCAGCTTTGCTGAGTTCCTCCATGACTCAGAGGGTTTGTGTGAGTTTCCCTGGGCTTTGGGGTGGTTGTTTTGGGGGGAAGGTGGATGGGGAAGGTGATGTGACAGCCCTGGGGGGAACAGAGGCACTTCCAGGGAATGTGGAGCTTCCCCAGCTCCTGGACGGTGAGTGGGGGTTGAAGGTTTTTTTTGCAGGTCCTGGTCCTCTTTCAGATGAGGAATTTGTGGCTTCCTGCAGCTCAGGAGCTGAGCAGCTGCACAATCTCAGCTCCTGAGCTACTCCTGAGCCCTTCAAAGAGCATAAAGAAATTTCCCAGGTGTTGAAGTGCTGCTGAACCCTGGGAATAACAGACAGGGTGCCCAGAGCAGCTGGGGCTGCCCCGGATCCCTGGCAGTGCCCAGGGCCAGGCTGGGAGCACCTGGGACAGTGGGAGGTGTCCCTGCCATGGCAGGGGTGGAAGGAGTGACCCTTAAGGTCTCTTCCCACCCAGCCCATTCCGTGAATTGGTGATTCTTTGTTTGTGTAGCTGAGGGAAGGGCAGTGGAAGGCAGCAGAAGCTGTGCTGGGAGCACTGGTGCCATGGCCAGGTTCCTCCTGCTGTGCCATCTGCAGCTCTCCCCTGTGGGGCAGGACCTTTTCCAGGAGCTTCCCTGTGAGTGCCAAAGCAGCTTAGGCTGTTGTGTAACCCTGAGGTGCAGGGAATGCTCCTGTCCCCAGGGACAGCTCCTGCCAGCCTGGGGGAGCGCTGGGACATTGCCTGCACCTGGGGCTTGTAGCCCAGGGATCCTCCCTAACCCCACCCATCCTGGGGTTCTGTGATCCCGCCGTGGTGTGGACAGACAGAGCTCTGGGCTGAGGGATGGGGAGTTGGGGGTTGGGATGCAGCTTTTTCAGGAGGCCAGCACTGTGCTGTCCCAGTGTCACCGTGTGTCCCCAGAGGGCTGTCCTGCAGGGTGGACAGTGAGAGCTGGAGCTGCTGCAGCCCTGGGAACGTGCTGGGAGCTCCTCTGGTGGCTGCCAGGAAAAGCAGGGACCCTTTCTTTGTGCAAAACTCTGTTTTCACCTTGGCTCTCTCTCAGATGGTGCTTCCCCACCAACCTGCTGCTTGGCTTTTCTTTTTTTTGTCTTTCAGACTTTGCTTCAGAGGTGGGATGTCCCTGACTTGGCTCATTGAATAGGAAATTAAAAGGATTATAATGAAGTCATACATATGTCGAGAAGTCTATTAAAAGCTTAACAGGGAGGCTTAGTGAGGTTTAAAAACTGGGAATACAAGCCCTTTCTGTTTTGCAGCGTGCTCAGGAGTTGTTCTAGCAAGGATCTGACAGCTGGGTGAATTAATGGGGTCCTGCAGGCTTGAATTTCCTGAACAAGTAGCTGGGACTTAAAATATTCAAGCCATGAACTTTGGAGCTTGTTACATTTAATGTGTTATTAGTGCACTTAAACCACCTTGTCCGGGGAGATGCTGCAGAGCTGTGCAGGCTGGGACCTCCTGGAAAATAGAAACCTTTTTCTCTGCCCATCCTTTGAGCTGTCAGCCTTTACACAAATTGACTTGTCGTTTCTCAGAACTGTTTCTGTGGAACTGGAATGTTTCTGGGCACCTAATGAGGCAGCCTTTTTAAACTCTTGGTGTTTTCAGGAGGTTTTGAGGCAGGTAGAAGAGATCCAGAGTCTCAGTGCTGCAGACAAGGAGTAGCTGACCCTCCCTGCTCCTCATGCAGAGCCCTGCTGTTATCCTGCACTTACATTATCCAATTCGACTTTAATTTGTCTCTCTGGAATTTAACTGCAGCTTAAAAAGATACTTCCCCCCCCCCCCTCCTTCTTCAGTGCTTAAAACAACATCATGTTTATTCCCTCGTTTATTCCAGTAGCTCCTGGGGAGTCCTTGCAGCCATCCTTCAGATTAAATGTAGGGAATTTCAATGAGAGGCTTGTCAAAGGGAAATAAACAGCAGCGCTGTAAAAGACACAAAAAATTAAGCTTAGTCTAAACACTTTATCATCACCTTTTTGCCAGGTGGGGTTCATTGTTTGCCTTCACAATAGGAGTTAACCTCTGCCATTCGATCACTTCTGTAAATATTTGCCTTGGAGCTGGAGCTGGGCTCAGCTCCTGGGCTGGCAGCACAGGGAATGAGCTCTGCAGTGCCTCAGCCAGCTCCCATCCACAGGGAGGGCTGGCCAGGAGCTTTGGGGGCTGCTGGATCCCATTCCCATCAGGAGCAGGACCCTCGGGAAGGTGGGGCTGTGCCTGGAATGCTGCTCCAGCCTGGGCTCTCCTCCCCACCAAGCTCTCCCTTTCCAGCCTCCCTTGCCCAGCTCCTGTTCCTGCTCTAAACCCGGGGTTCTGCTTGTAAGAAGGGATTTCGTGGGGGTTGATCCTGCTTACAGAACCTTCGTGAAGAGTCGTGTGCTGGGGTGGCAGAGTGGCTTTGGGAGGTCGTGTGACACAGGCTAAATCTGAACCTGGGGATAGGAAACTTCCCTAATCCTGCCTCTGCTTGTGGCTCCCTCGGAGGCCTGAGCTCTTTAATCTTCTTCCAGTTCAGCCCCATCACTGCAAATAGGGTAAGGCTGATTATATTGTGCATTTTATCTTTTCTAGCTGCACCCCAGCTGTTGTTATCGAGCGTTCTCGTTTCGGGGTGGGTTGGCACCGGGGTAATCTTGGATTAATGGGACCTTTTTTTGGAAGAAGAAAATTTTATAGTTAAAGAACGTATTGGATGCTGTGAAGCTGCTCAGGGGCTCTTTGGTGGTTGGGGCTGAGAGCAAATCTACACCTCAAAGCAAGGGCAGCTCTTGAGTGGCTGAGCAAAGGGAAACTCTGCAGTGCTGAGCAAGGCTGTGGAGCCTCCTCCTTAAACCCCTGCGAGCTGCTCTCCCTGGAGAGAGGTTTGAACAAATTCAGCTCTCTTAGCCCTGCAGGAGCAAGTCCCTGAAATGGAAATTACATCTATCCTCAGCAGTGATCTCCCCTTTTTGCTGCTATTTTGGTGCAATTTCTGCTGCGGGTTTCCAGCTCTGACCTGTGAAATACCGAGTGCACCTTGTGTGCAGTTGGTGTGTCTGAAACGCTCTGGCTTTTGGCAAGTGTGGCATAAAACCCTCCTGAATTCCTGCTGAGCATCAGAACAGGAAGCTTTGCTGCTTTCTGGGGTTACAAAACTGAAATAATGTGTGAGAGATGCTCAGGATCCTCATCCTCTCCCGGCCCAGGGAGCTGTGCCTGGTCCCTTGGAGCAGTCCCGTGGGATAACGCTGCAAGCCAGGCTCACCCTGCCCTTGGAAAAGGTGGAGAAGGCTGTGTTGGATGGTTTGTCTAAGGATGTGCTCCTGGTTTTCCGTTTGGTGGGTGAAATCTCACCTCTACTGCAGAGCTGGTCCCTCCTCACCTGGAGCTCGTTCCTGCTGCAGCAGTTGAGGTGGGATTGGGATTTCTGTGTGCTGCAGGATGAGGCTCTTCTCACAAACCTGTCCCTTCATTTTAGCAGCAGTGGAAGGCAAAAGAAGCTCCTTCCTGGAGGTGACCAGGCAGGATCCCTGTTTCTCTTGGCATTAATCAATGCCTGCTAAAGAGTGCAGGGTTAACAGCTCCCTCGGGAACAGTTCTGGAACTTTGGGGCCGTGGCTGTTTCTGTGGACAATTGATGCTGGAGGCACCTCTGGAATTAGAAGTGACTTAGCAAGGCACAGAAGTGACAGGAGACTGCAGGACATGAGCAAAACACAGTTCATCATCCCCCAGAAAATATCTGGGAGGGATGTTTGATTTTGTTCTGTCACATAACTTGGGATGCTGTTTAACCTTCCTTTCAGTGAGAGCACACTGCATCTGACTGAGTCCTGGAATTGTTGAGGTTGGAAAAGAGCTCCAAGGTCATTGAGTCCAGGCTGTGCCTGGTGCCCACCTTGTCCCCAGCCCAGAGCACTCAGTGCCACCTCCAGGTGTTCCTGGGACACCTCCAGGGATGGGCACTCCAAACCTTCCTGGGCAGCCTCTTCCAAGGCCTGACCTTCCTTTCCATGGGGAAATTCCTGCTGCTGCCCACCCTGAGCCTGCCCTGGCCCAGCCTGAGCCCATTCCCTCTCCTCCTGTCCCTGTTCCTGGGAGCAGATCCTGACCCCCCTGGCTGTCCCCTCTGTCAGGGAGCTGTGGGGCTCTGGAGCTCTGATCTGTCTCTTCTCAAGGAGAATTTCCTGTGGTTTTCTGTGACAAGTTCAACCCGTGCAGGGCCAGCACTGGCCTTTGATGGCCCTCGTGGGTCCCTCCCAGCTCAGGATTTTCTGAGATTCTGTGAAGTTGTGTTTTCCATGCCCTCAGTTTGGTCTGGCTTCCTGAAAAACCAGACTCTGGCCAAGCTCAGTCTTTCCCTGTTCTTCCTGAACTGGGGATTTAGCAGTGACTTGGTTTTCAGGGAGTTCCCTCAGAGGTGACTGAAGGACTGAAAAAGAACATTTCATTCTTCTGGAGTCCTTTTTTACCTGTGTTACCTCTTCCCCAGCTCCAGGAGGAAAACTGGGAATTAGTGATGGTCATGGTGAGTTAGTGGGAAGGCTGGGAGGGGAGCTCAGGTTTCCTGAGGCAACCATTAAAATTGTTGCTTCCCAAGCTGGCACTGGCAGTGGGAGCAGCAGGAGCAGGGATGGGGCAGTGTTTGCCAGCAGGACACTCGTGGGTCAGGCTGCAGTGGCTCTGTGACATTCCCTCCTAATGGGATCTGGCACAGGAGAAGGGATGGAGGGCTCTGCCCCTTGACAGGATGCCACCAATTCTGCCTTAATTGGGGCCCAGCTTTTTGTGCTTCCAAATCTCCCATCCCAGTGCCGGGCTGGGGAATGGGATCTGCCAAGAGAGAGAAAGGAATGCTGGATTGGAAGGGAAACCCAGGGATCCTCAGACTCCAGGGAGGTTCTGATCACTGGGCAGCAGCAGCTGATCTGTTCCTCCTGCACACACAGGTAACACAAACGGGGCTGCTCAGCTCAGTCCTGGGACGTGCAGGCAGAATATTTTCTGAGAAAGGATACTTTTAACTTCATTTCGTCAGAACTTTTTGATTTCTAGGATTAAAAATGAGAACTTTTGGCAAGGGTTGTTTTAGATCCTCGATCTTCATCCTCTAATAACTGGTTATGTTCCTCCAGGAAGAGAATTCCCCTTTTGACATTGCCTTGCCACTTGTCACTTAGCCAGCTCTTTATTTACCTTTGTGTCATTTCCTTGTGTCTCCACTTTCCATAACATTTCCCCTGGCTACAGATAAAAATACTTTGCTTTCAGCTTCGTCAAGCCTTCTGTGCTTTGCCTGGAAAAGCTGTGATGTTTCCCACTCTCCTGTTATCCAGTGATGCAAACAGCTCTTTCAAAATGTCACTCATGGGCACTTCTGCAAGATTTTAGGGGCTCCATGTCTCAATATTATGATCAAAATTACTGATTCTGCTTTAAAAAAAAAGAAAGAAAAATCTGTGATTTTGTGTGTACCACACTGAAAGTTTCAGGTAGTTTTGTGCAGCTCTGGACAGTCTCAGATTCAATAGGAATGGGAACCTGATAATCACAGAAAGGTCCAAATTAGACTTGCCCCATTTTGTAGCTGAGAGTTGAGGAGGATGAGATTTGCCTGGCCAGGCTTTCAGCTAACACCACAGAAATACATATAAAATGAGCTGGTGAGTGGTTTCAGCTGGCAGCTGTGTTTCTTGTGGTGATTTTGGAATTACTGGTCACAGGGGTCACATCAGATTTTTACCTTCTGAGCCTTGTGCTGCTTTTCTGTCTCAGGGGTGTCTCCAGTGCTGCTAAAATCAGGAAGTTTCAGCATTAAACGTCCATGAATTGGAACCAGAGCAAGAGCAGGTTCAGCAGGGCCTGAAGGGGCTCCAGGAGAGCTGGAGAGGGACTGGGGACAAGGCCTGGAGGGACAGGATACAGGGAATGGCTTTAAACTGACAGAGTGGTGGGATTTTGGGAAGGGATTCCTGACTGGGAGGGTGGGCAGGGGCTGGGATGGAATTCCCAGAGCAGCTGTGGCTGCCCCTGGATCCCTGGCAGTGTCCCAGGCCAGGCTGGAGCAGCCTGGGACAGTGGGAGGTGTCCCTGCCATGGCAGAGGTGGGATGGGATGAGATTTCAGGTCCCTTCCAGCCCAAACCAGTTTGGGATTGTGTGATGTAACAGCTGTGGGGCAGGGATTGAGGATTTTGTGCCTTGTTGATGAACTTTGGAGTCACCCACAGCTGCCCTGTGCCCAGCCCCTCCCTGTCCCTGCCCGGGGCACAGGGTTGGAAGGTGACACTGTGTGCTCTGCTGAGCTGTCCCCAGCCCCAGCCTGAGCCAGGGGACCTGTCTGGGCTGGCTGAGCCCTGCAGGGTGAGCAGTGCTGGGAGCAGCTCCCAGAACCCTGGGCACGTCGGCCCCTGTCACCGTCAAAGGGCCGCGCTGTCAGCTCCAGCGAGGTGAGACAGTTCAGTGCCAGAGCACTGAATTATTGTTGCCAGAGCAATAATCCATGGGCTTCTCATCTTCCATCCCATGTCCTGCTCACTGGTGGGAGCTCCCACCCAGTGCTTTGAGCTGAGCTGCTCCCTCAGGTGCCAGGTTGGGTCTCTCAGGGCTCAGGAATGAAAGCACCTTCTCTATCTCCTGCATTTTCAGAGGAAAATCAAATGGGCGGGGTTTGTTTCAAAACATCAGAAACTCCTTAGTGAGGAATTAAAGAATTCCTAGAAAACTGGTTGCTTCTCTGCAGGGCTGGGAATTAGAATGATTTCAAAAGAGCACAGACAGCGTGTCATCTTCCTCATTCTCAAGCAGAAGCTGCCTGAATAAACAGTGATAGAATTGTAGATGCTTCTGGTATTATGTAAATGGCTTCATGCTTTGATGTCCCTCGTGTCATTAGTTTGACACTAGATGGAATTAATGGCCATAAAACTCTATTACAAACGTGGCAGAGAGATTTCTCCTGACTGCTGCTGATTCCTCCTGCGAGCTCGCTGCCTGTGCCACGGGATTGGGAAAGCTGAAAGTAGGTCAGGGCGATGTGTGTGAACAGGGGCTGCTGGAATCACAGCCACAAACAAACAGCACTCCAGTGCTGAAGGGAAATTTGCTATTTTAAGCCCTTATTTCCATTATCACCATCTCATTTTGCACAACAAGCATGTGGGGGGGGCGTTGTGGCCGTGCAATCACAGATGGGATCCAGGAAGGAGGAGGAAAAAAATACATTGGAGTGTATAGAGGGAGATGTGTGTGTGTATTTATGTGTTTCAAGGGTGACAGTGAATACTGTCACTTCTGAGTGGCTCCTCTCCATCTCATGTGAGGCACAGTGAAAGTGCCAAAATATGTAGGTCAAAAAGAAATGAAGCATTTTGCATCCCAGCAGCAATCAAACGCTGGAATTCTGGGCTGGAATTCCTGATTCCGTGTGGTGGAACGTGGGGCAGGATTACAGGGCTGTTTTCCAGAGTTCCCACACTCCTTACATATTTATAATTCATTCCTCATCCTCAGAGGGGCTTCCCCACTGGCAGCTCTTGGGGCCAAGTGTTGGCCCCCAACCTGAAGTGAAGAGTTTTGGGGTGTTTTGATGGTGGAGAAGGGTTAATCTTGGAGCTGCTGCATGATTTCCCTTAGGTCAGCTGGATGAGAAAAGGTGGGAAATGAGGAATATGATAGAATTGGCTGCTTTTAGGCAATAAAAACGTGAGCAGGAGGGAGGAAAGGGCAGTAAATGTAACCTCATCTTGGCAGTCAGGGATGGCAGGAGTTAAACCTGCTGGGAAGGTGAAGTGCTAAAAACCTAATGGAGGGAAGTGATTTGTATGAACAGGAAAGACATTCACAGACCATTTCCAAGGAGGCTGTGTGGAGTGCTTTTAAGAGTCTGGAAAAAAAGGAGGAAATTAATAAAAATGGAAGCGAAGACTTAGAGCTGGAGAGATTTAAGAACTCCCCAGATTATGGTGCACAGTGATTTACAAGCACTGAAGTGCAAGAGTCAAAAGAGGAGGATTTCCAGTTTATTAGAGATAAGAGAAGGTTGGAAGAAAACTGTTAAAGGGAGATGGAGGGGAAAGTGATGCACGAGAGGCTGCAGGGTTGAGCCCTTTGCCTGCTTTAGTTCTGTTTTTTTATTGTTTGATAAGGATTAGAGCACAGGCTCCATCCAGGCCGGGAACCAGGAGCCAGGGAGCTCTGGGATGGGGATGGGTGTTCCCAGGTGATGGAGAGAGCACCCCTGGGCTAGGGGTGGGAAGCATTATTAATTTGTAACCTGTTTCATTAAAAGATATCAGAACGAGTGGTGACACAACCAGAAAGACCCAGCTGGAGTGACACAAGTGTGAGGAGGCAGCAGAGGTGTAGCTGCAACACCGTGCAGTGAGGGTGTTTTATTTGCTGCAAGTTTTGAGAAGAGTCAGAGTTTTGTGCCCTCCTGAGCCAGAGGAACAGCTCTTAAAAAGTGCTTTTAGTGGATCAAGGGAGCTGGTGTGTGGACCTTGTTCTTCTTCGTGGTTCTGTAAATATTGACTCTCAAAGGAACACACTTGGAGCTCGTGATCCCCAGCAGAGACTGTAAGTGCTGCTCTTACTTATTTTTTGTTTTCTTCTCTGGCCCTGATTGCATTTTTTAAAAAAAGGAATTCAGCTGCTGGATGGTGTCAGGGGAGGGTTTGGGGTTTGCAGCCGTGGCCGTGCCCTGCTGCAGTGATGGCTGTGGGACTGGGCACTGCTCCTGCTCCAGCTGCTCCTGGCAGCTCTGCCCAGGCTCTGCCAGGCAGAGGGAAACAGTCTGGGGGCACAGGGAATGGGGGGTGTGTGCCTGACCCTTGGGAAGACAGCTCAGGTATCCCACTTCCCACGGGGAGAACACTCCTGGGGTTTCTGTCTGCTGTGGGCACAGCAGGAGGAGAAGTCCTGGGCTGCCTCAGGGTCTGAAGGTGGAGCAGTACTTGGTGTCCAGCTGAGGGGAAATCTGCAGGTTTGCTCTTCATGGCAGTTTGGGTAAATGTGGCTGAGTCTCAGAAGGATGAAGAATAGGAGAGGTTTGAGGTACCAGATCATCATCACTGGGAAGCAGGGGATATTTTCTTTTTGGAATTTTGCTGACTTTTTATTCCTCAGGTATTTTTTTTTTATCCACTCTGTAGCTCTTGGGTTTCCTGGCAGCAGGAGGCTCTTTGCAGGTCCCAGTCCTGTGTGCAGACTGGCAGCAGATGGTGGTTTGGCTGCTCCTGTGTGTTTGTGGTGTCCTGAACCCTCTGTAGGTGTTGGCATCAGCCCAGGCTGCAGCTCAGGATTCCCTGGACTGTGTCTGGTACCAGCCCAAATTTTGGCTGGCCTGGAAGGTATCCCTGGCCTCTTGCTGAGCAAGAGCAGAATCACAGGATCATGGAATGGTGTGGGTGGGAAGGGACTTTACAGGGTTCCACCCTGCCATGGCCAGGGACTCCTTCCTCTATCCCAGGCTGCCCCAAGCCCTGTCCAGCCTGGCCATGGTCACTGCCAGGGATTGGAACCCACAGCCTGTCCCAGGGAGGTACCAGGGCACATCCTGCAGCTCACAGCTCCACTCCACCTGCTCCTGCTCCCCTTCCCAATTCTTGGGTTCCCTGTCTGGTTCTGGTGTGTCTCTGGTGATGTTTGCTCATCCCTCCCCCCTCCTCCAGAGGCTTAGGGGAGATCTGTGTCCCTGTCCCAGAGACTGCTTCAGTTTTCCTGGGGAGAAGGAACTTCCAGACCTGCCAGCCTCAAAAACCCCTCCAGGGAGGCAGCTGCTGATTGGAAGGTGTGAGCCTGAGCTCAGCAGTGGCCTTTGCTGAAGGATTCCTTGTGCTGGTCCCTCTGTGCTGCCTGTGCCCTCTGCAGGGTCCTGCTCTCCTGCTGACCCTGGATCCCAGTGCAGCACGGCTGGGATCTGCTGCAGCCTCTGCCCCACCGTGCAGCTCACAGCTGGAGCATTCCCTGACTCAGGGAAAAGCTGTTTCCATTTGGCAGCAGCCCTTTCAGGGGGAACAGCCTTTCCCTGCTGGGAACGAGGGCTGACAGCACTCAGGGGCACTGCAGCCTGCACTGTCACTGCTCCCTGCACTGTCACTGCTCCGTGGTGCCAGCGGGAGGGACACACTGTCCCTGCCTGGGGTGGCACTGCAGGGGCTGCAGTTCCCCCCAGAGCTCCTTGGGGCTCCTCCCAGGCTGCTCTGGAAGTCAGGAACCTTCTGTAGGGCATTAAAGCAAAGTGGCTTGGTTGGAGATGTCATGGAAGTGCAGGTGATCCTTATCTTACACCCAGATTTTGTCCCTCAGGGTCTTTGTCACATCCCTCCCAGCCCTGTGTGTTCATGTCCATGCTCAGGAGCTATGGCCAGGCTGGCACAGGGAGGAGGAGGCTCCAGCTGGTGCTCACAGCTCAGCCTGGAGCAAAGGGGGCTCGGGGGGGCCCTTGTGGTTCTCCAAAACTCCCTGCCAGGAGGGGACAGCCAGGAGGGAATCAGGCTCTGCTCCCAGGAACAGGGACAGGAGGAGAGGGAACAGCCTCAGGCTGGGCCAGGGCAGGCTCAGGGTGGGCAGCAGCAGGAATTTCCATCATGGAAAGGGGGGAATAGCTTTGGAAGTGCCCAGGGAGGTTTGGAGTGCCCGTCCCTGGAGGTGTCCCAGGAATTCCTGGATGTGACACTCAGTGCTCTGGGCTGGGGACAAGGTGGGCATCAGGCCTCGACAGCCTTGGAGGCTTTTTCCCACCTGAATGATTCCAGGATTTTGGGATCTCTGGGGCTCTGCCTGTGCCAGCACAGTGGGGTTTGGACAGGCCCCCTGTGCCCACTCCTCATTCTGATTCTTTTGCCTCAGAATTGATCTTATTTCAGCTTCTGTTTCAGGCAGGGAGCCCCCTGACCTCGCTGTGGGTTCTCCTCCGTTGTGAGGCAGGATGCCAGGCCAGGGACTGGGGAGGGACTCAGCTGGATCCTCCTGGCCCTGCTGCCCTGAGCTTCCCTCTGGAGATGTTCTCTGTGTCACCTGCCCCTCACACTGCACCTGCTGAACAGGTCTGGGGGGATTTGCCTGGCTGTGGATTGAAATATTCCCTGCCAAGGATGTGCACAAGGCTCATGGCTTTAGGAAGGAAGCCCTGGTGAAGCAAAAGTGTCTGAGTTGCACCACTTGGCTGAGAAAAAAACAAACAAAAAGCCCAGGCTGGATCACCTCCCACTGTCCCAGGCTGCTCCAAGCCCCAGTGTCCAGCCTGGCCTTGGGCACTGCCAGGGATCCAGGGGCAGCCACAGCTGCTCTGGGAATTCCATCCCAGCCCCTGCCCACCCTCCCAGCCAGGAATTCCTTCCCAAAATCCCATCCAAACCATCCCTCTTTCAGTTTGAAGCCATTCCCTGTGTCCTGTCCCTCCATGCCTTGTCCCAGTCCCTCTGCAGCTCCCAGCACGTGGTGTGTTTCCAGTGAGGTGGAAATGAATCTTCAGTGAGTGTTTTGTGGAAAACAGAGGGCATGTTATGAAAAGATGAGTCTGTCAGGGTGGTTCAGGTGAGGAGTGGGAGGGGTGGGAGCTGTGCTTGGTCCAGGGTGCTGAGGAATAAATGGGAGCCCTGCTAAGGGTCACCCCCTCCCCGAGCAGATGCCACCCCAGTGGGAAGCAGGAGCAGAACAAGGAGGGAGAAATTTGAGCTGAGCTCCTGCACCTCCCTGGTTCCCCCTCCCCACTGATGACAAAGCAATCCCTGCCACAAAATTCCCTGGGGGAAGGAGAAGCAAGGAAGGGAAAAAAGCTGGGCAAGAAACTCCAGCAACTGCATTTTTTCTTCCCATGCAGATTTTTTTTTTTTTTATGAGGCAGAACATGAACCTTGTGTTGAACTTTCAAGTTACTGACTTTGCATCTCTGAAGTTTGGAGATACCGGTTCTGACAGTGGCGGGCACGGAGCCCTTTTAGCATTCCGGGTTATGTAACCTCCTGGAATTTGAGAGGGAAAGCAGCAGAGCCCTTCTGGAGCTGTCAGCACCCTCTGAAATGCCCTGCAGTTTCTTGAGGCCCTTTAATAGATTCCTGATCTCCTGCTTCCATTCCAGCTCAGTGGTGGAATTTAATTTGCTTCTCATTGGGAGTGCCAGGGCAAGGGGGGAATGGCTTCCCACTGCCAGAGGGCAGGGCTGGATGGGATTTTGGGAAAGCATTCCTGGCTGGGATGGGCTGCCCAGAGCAGCTGGGGCTGCCCCTGCATCCCTGGCACTGCCCAAGGCCAGGCTGGACGGGGCTTGGAGCAGCCTGGGACAGTGGAAGGTTGGAATGAGATGATCTTTGAGGTCCCTTCCAGCCCAAACCAATCTGATATTCTATGAAATTAAAATATTTTGTGTAATCTCAGCCAGATTTGGGCTCAGCACTGGCTCCTGGGAGTTAAACTTTTATCTTCTGCAAGGACAGAAATGCCTTTTCTCCAAAAAGGTGGATCTGAGGAGCCTGTGAAGGCCCAGGAGGCTGGAGGCAACCTCTGACATCCTAAGCCCAAAGCAGGGGAAGCAGCCTCTGCCAGGGCTCTGCTCAGGTTTGGAGTTACCCAGGGCTGGACACTCCACAGCCCCCTGGCCAACCTGCCCAGTGTCCAGGGGCCTCCAGTTTTAGTTTCCAATCAGATGGAATTGCTGCATTCCACTCTGACAGCAGCAAAGGGAGGGGTAACCAGCTTTGACAGCTCTGCTCTGGGTGAGTTGTCCTCCATCAGGGCTGCCAGCTTAGTGCTTTAGATATTCATTAAATGCAAAAACTTCTTGGAATCTTGAGCTCTTATCCCCTTGGATAAAAATGTACAACCTCCCTTTGGGTGGCTGGGTCACATCTTTTTCCATGTAGTTCCTGTCTGTGCTTATCCTTTAGATTTTGGGGATTAGTGAAGCTTGTCTGCACTCACAGAGATTTTCAGACCCTTCACTCTGAACTAGACAATATTTTATTTAAACAAATAGATGAGGCTGATAATGAAGCACTGAGGGGATATTCCTGCAAGATACTTCATGTTTACTCTGAAGCCAGCAGGCACAAAGAGAACCTGAGCATCTTGGGAGAGGCACCCTGAGAGCTTTCAGGTGAAACCTTTGCTCCCTTACCCTAAATAATGTCTGGAAATAATGTCCTGAGCAAGGGAAGGAGACCCTGCAATGTCTTGGCTGCCTGTTGGGGTTTTTAGCTGCTGGTGCAGGTAAATCCCATCCTGTACAGCACCACTGGGCAGCAGATGGGAGGGATGTGTGCCTGGAAATCAGCCAGGACATGCAGGCAAGGTTCTCATGGATCCCTCAGATGGGAATCAGAAGCTGCTGCTGGTAATAAATGCCCTGAGCAGCCTGCTGGGCACAGGCTCTTCCTGCACAGGCACCAAGCGCTCCCAAGGCACTCTGAACCTCCTGTGGAATCCCTAAAGCATCCAGTCTGGAGGAGGAAAGGCTCCAGGGTGACCTTGGACCCTAAAGGGGCTTCAGGAGAGCTGGAGAGGGACCTGGGACAAGGGGTGGAGGGAAAAGACACAGGGAATGGCTTTAAACTGACAGAGTGATGGGATTTTGGGAAGGAATTCCTGGCTGGGAGGGTGGGGAGGGGCTGGGCTGGAATTCCCAGAGCAGCTGTGGCTGCCCCTGGATCCCTGGCAGTGCCCAAGGCCAGGCTGGAGCACCCAGGGACAGTGGGAGGTGTCCCTGCCATGGCAGGGGTGGCACTGGGTGATCTTTAAGGTCCTTTCCAGCCCAAGCCATTCCATGACTCTGATCCTGAAGCTCCTTTCTGAGGCTGCAGATACCCCACCCTGCAGAGGGGGATGTTTCTGGGGGCTCTTCCACTCCCTGTGAGACTGATGGGGATTTATTGGCGTGGCTGATCAAACTGCTGCTCCCTGTGGGGATCCCAGCACGGCCAGCTCAGCCTTGGTGCACCCACCCCAGGCTGCTCTGGGCAAATTCCCTTTGGGATCCCCTGCAGGGATGAAGCTCCCGAGCCTCCCTTTCCCTGCTGGGTGCTGGCAGGGCCCTCTCCTGGCTGCTCCCTCAGTAATTTTGAAGATGCTTAACCCCAGGCTGGAGGTCTGGGCAGTGACCTCCCCAGATTAGCATCTCCTGCAGCCAAGGCTTTAGCTGTAATCCTCTCCTCAGAGAGCCCCTGGCTGGACATTCCCCTGCTGGCTCCAGGACTCTGTCCTGCCCCAGCTCCCGGCCCCACTGGCCACAGCCCGTGGCTGGGTGGCCACCAGGGCACTCTTGGCCGGGTTAGCTGGGATTTGGTTGGTGTGGCTGCTGTGAGCTCTGCAGAGGGACGATCAAACAAACAATGGGACGGCGTCAGCAGCCCTGCTGAATGTTCCACCCTCAGCCTGCCCTGGGATCCCTGCAGGGAAGGTGCCAATTGCATGGGATCCTTATTTTTACTTTCAGAAGCGAGTTTGCTTTGTAAGTACGTTGTTAATGGTCTTTTTTCCTTGAAGCAAGACTTTGTAAGCTCTAATCCTACGTTGGTTTATATTATCAGGGCTCGTAACCGGATTTTCAGCTATCAGCCAGCTTTAATACTTGCTAAAATTGCTTTACAGGTCCGTGGGATCTGTCAGATTTGCATTTTGTGTGGAGTGCATTATCTGCTGCCGATGCACATTCACAGGCACTGGCAGCCCTGGGCCTTGGAAGAGTTTGGCTTCTCCTTCTGTTGCTTTTGTGTCTTGTGTTGGTAGGTCAGAGGCAGGGTGTGTGTTTGGGGACGTTGGGTTTGGAACTGAAAAATCCTCTTTTCCCAGTCCTTGGGAAAGCTGAGCTCACCTTTTGTGCTCCAGGTTCCATAAGGGAAGGCTGAATATGGGGATGGGGTGGGGGTGACAAATAAGCTGGAAGTGTCCAGTTTGTGGCAAATAACTTGGAAAACATGTTGGGAATAGCGAGGGATGTTGCTGGTGGTGACTGTGACTCAGAAATCTTTGTTATCCTGGCTCTGGCAGGGGCAGAGGTGGCTGATCCAGGCTTGTCCCTGTTCCCTGCCCCGCTCTGCTCTCCCTGCCCCTGCATCCCTCCTTGCACCAGCATTCCTGCTGGGAAGCAGTGGCTGCTTTGGGTTTTTAAATTTCATCTGTTATGAAAATATTGTGTGCAGAATATTCCAGTCTCGGGTTTAGATTTCCAAGGATTTGGCAGAGGCAGCTCCCAACTGCTCCTGATGCAGCTTCCAGCCAGCTCTGGGGCTTTGCTGCAGCTCAGGGCTTGCAAACACTGACAGAGTTTTGCTCAACTTGGTTTCATCTGCTGTGGAATGGAAATATTTCCCTTTCCTTTTGTCTCCCACTGCTCCCTCCTCCTGCAGCCCCGGGTGTGCTTCCCCTCTGTATCTAAAGGCATGAACACAACCTGGCTCCTAAAAAACCCCCGCAGAGTGGAGGGGTTTCTTCAGGTTTACCTTTGTGACCCCAGTTTTATGTTGTTCCCTGTGAAATCTTCCATCGTGGCAATATGCCAATGGATTTTTAGTGCTAACAAATAGATTTGTTTCAAATATTTGGAGTTCAAGCAGTGGGTGCTGTCCATCAGCCTCAGTGTGGGTCCAGCACTCTGTTAATATCATAATATCATAATATCATCTCTGGAGAAGTTCTTGGACGTTTTTAACTGCTCCCAGGCTCTTCCTCACACTGTCAAGGACTTTTAGTGTCTTCTGTTTTTTTTTTTTTGCTTTAAATAGTTTTATAGACACGCAAATGACAGGCTCCTGTCTAGAAGAATTTACAGTGGAATCTAATTAAAATCCCCTGCTGTTCTGTACCACAAATAATAGTAAATAATAATAATGTCTCTTGACACATTGCAGTGGCACTTTATCTCCAAAGCGCTTTGCAAGGCTGAACAAAATATTACCAAAAATTACAATATATTATCAAATAAACCATTGCTAATATATTTTCTCCTGAAATGATCAGGCTTTTATCTGCTCCAGGCTGGATTTTCCAGGGGGGTTGTTGTGTCCCCTGTCCTTTGTCATGGTGTGCTGCAGTCAGCCGTGGCAGTTGGAGCCATTTAGCAGAACCAAAGCTGGAGCTGGCACGAGAGCAGTTCAGGAATTCTCACATGACAGTTTTGCACCTCACCTTTTGTGTGCGGGGATTTCTTCTTCAAACAGAGAAGCTTCTGAATTTCTTCTGAATTTTGTGGGAAAGTGCAGTTTATTTTCTTATCTTCTACAAAGGCAGAGAGAGGATGGATCCCTCTTACCAATGTCAGCAGTGATTTCTGTTTATCAGACTGTTTTAGGCTTTATGGGCCAATGAAATTGTGCCCACTAAATATTTGTGTTATTAAACCAATGCTGAGCTAATTGGTGTAATTACAGTGTGATTGTAATCACACAATTAACCATCCCCTCTGAACCCCTAAACCTCACAGTGTCATAATCTGACATTTCTTGGTAACCTTTTTTGTTTTGTCCATGACTTTTAGGTTCTAAAACTAAACTTTCCTCTGCTCAGCTTGACACCCTCTGCTTTCAGTTATAAATCCACATTCTCACTTCCAGCCCCTGAACCTGGGAGCTTTCCTCACCCTTTGGATTCCACCAGGGCAGCAGCTCCAGAGGGGCCAGGGCTGGGGGTCCCTGTGCTCACCTTGGGCTCCCAGCCTGTGCCTGTGTGTGAGGATAAAACCCAGCCTGGATTCCTGCTGGAATCCCAAGGGCANCATAATCTGACATTTCTTGGTAACCTTTTTTGTTTTGTCTATGACTTTTAGGTTCTAAAACTAAACTTTCCTCTGCTCAGCTTGACACCCTCTGCTTTCAGTTATAAATCCACATTCTCACTTCCAGCCCCTGAACCTGGGAGCTTTCCTCACCCTTTGGATTCCACCAGGGCAGCAGCTCCAGAGGGGCCAGGGCTGGG
>VZTB01014379.1:0-77737 GCA_013397245.1 Thryothorus ludovicianus
TTTATTTATCAAGCTATGTACTTTCCCCAGATGCCTGAAAAAATTCAAAAATCTCTCCTGCTACTCGGATGGCATTATTAAAACCATGGAACTCAAAGGCTAGGAAACCTGTTGATCTTTGTTATATTGTAATCCACACTTAAAGGAAATGCTTTGAAGGAATGCCCTATCTGAAGAAACCTAATTTTATCAAGTATATTCAGATCAAAAGTTTGCATTTTATATGAAGTGTACACTTCAGCATCCAGTCCTGGCTCCCCAGTACAAGAGAGATACAGTCTTACTGGGCTTAGTCCAGTGAAAGGCCAGTTAGACTATTATGGGACTGGAGCATCTCTCCTGTGAGTAAAGGCTGAGAGAGCTGGGACTGCTCAGTATGGAGCAGAGAAAATCAGGGGGATCCCTTCCAACACAAACATCCAAGGGGAAGAAGCATGAAGGACAGGCCCTTTTCAGAGGTACCCAGTGACAGGGCCAAAAGCAGCAGGCACAAATGGGAACCCAAGAGATTCCCTCTGAACACCAGGAAATACACTTGTCACTATTAGAATGACTGATAAATGGTATAGGTTGGCTGGAGAAGTTGTGGAGTATCCTCAATTTTTTTAGCATCCTTGGATACACTAAAAACTCTTCAGGCACGGTCATGACCTACTGGCTCACTGTGTCCCTGCCTGTGCAGGGCAGCTGGACCTGCGTGTCTCCAGAGCTTCCTTCCAGCTTAAACCAGTCTGTGATTCTGATATTCTGTGATTCTCTAAAGAAAGACAGGGAAAATATCTAAGTGCATTTGTTCTTTTTAACGCAAATTCTTTTTGTCTGGCTCTGTACATTAGCAGTTTGCTCAGGTAACAGTATTCTCTGTCTTAGTTCAAGTTCTCTGGAACCCTTGCTCAGATCACCTGTATCTCTGGCAGCACTTCTGGTGTGACAGTCCCTCAGACATGACCACTCATCAGCTACAACTTAGACTTTAAAAACTTTTAAAAATGTGTTTCTCTGCTGGCTCCCTTTGTGTCACTGAACAATGTCCAGTATTAGAATGAAAATAGTTGTATTTCCATTTTCCATAATATTAAAGAAGAAAAAAACATATTTTGTATATTGATTACTTACACCTTTTTCCATCAAGATTTCAGGCAACTCTTCTAATGTTGATATTCCACCGAATTGCAGTGGAAAGGGACTGATTCTCTTATTAATTAAAAGAAAGAATGTTTCCCAGTAGCTTTTCCTTGTTCAGACTTTCTTTTACTATTTCTGCTGCAGCTTCTCTCTATGTCAATCTTCTTCCCCGACTGAATCTGTCCACAGCCTGTACACTTTCATTTAATACAAGTAATTCAATCTCTAATGTCTATCCCACACAAAAATCTAGCAGTAATGCATTGTTTTTCTGTCTTGCTTTAGGCTTCATGGAAGTAGCAAAATTTATAAGCCATGATTTATCACTGACAATTTTTTATTTCATTTTATAACTATATTAGAAGCTAAAAACTCTGTTGCAAGCAAAAATTCCAAATGTATATATTATTTTCCCAGTCTTATTCTTGTGGTATCTCATAGCAAAAGGCTTGGCAAAATTTGCTTGATTGAAGACATAATTTTGAAGTTTAGAAAATTTTGAGGCGATTTGAATTTTTTCCTTCTCTACACAGAAGATAAAGGTAGTTGGCTTTCCTTTATGTTTTAACTTTAATACTCAGCTATCATTCATGAATAAGGAATCACTGTGAGGTAGAACTCTGCAGCAACGAACATTTCCACATTTCTGTTAATAATTTGCAGAAACACATAGAAAAATACACAGTCCTGATAGCTCTGTTCAAAATGCACGCTTCCTAACATCAAGTTACCCTAAAGCATTTCAAGCAAGGCTTCAATAGCTGTCTTGTTTTTTAAACACTAAGAATCTGAAGATCTGAATTTAAATAAAAATATTTTATCATTTTTCTCTCTTGATTTATATGGAGAATCACATTTCAGATACCATGTTGACACTGTCCAGCCATCAACAGGTCTAAAATGAATATTCTTATGCCTCCCAGAATCTGAGTATCAGAATGAACTGTTTCATAGAAACACTAAGATTCTCACAAAGAGCTTGAATATCCCAGCTAAATTGAGACACACTTGTATATAAGAAATGGAACAGCATGTATAAGGAACTATTACATTATCACTGGATATGTATTATGCTTAGTTCAATTTGCATACAAAATCCAACAGCTGAGAGATGCAACAGGGTAATCAGCCTTGTTATCTCAAAGTTACTCTAATCCCAGCCTTGTACAAATGTAAGAAAACCAGAATGTTTGTCTTGTCAGTAGTCCATGCAATCACAACAATTCATATGATTCATGAAAATAAACAATTTTAAATTACAATATTGACATTTATTTTGCAGATATTATCACTACTGATGAATTAAAATGCCTTTTCCAAGTTAAACCCATCAACAAAGTAATCATCTTGTAACCAAGGAAAAAATTCTTTCTATGCATCTAGAGATGTGCCCCATGTATGGCTTTATGAACCCTAACTTCAGCATTACATCCATCCACTATCCTTGAGCAGGTATTTCAAGTAGATTCTTAGCAGTTTTCAAAAAGTAGCATCTCAGATGTGAAATTGCAGATGTTGCACAAGCTGGTAATTCTGGAGAATGAAGTGTGGAGAATGAAGATATATCCTAGAGGTCTCCTGCTCTTCCTCCATTGTAGTGTATGTCAAATACACAGTTGCATTGGGTAGCTTTGGTTCATAGTGGAGAAGGATAAAAGGCATCTTTGGTGCTGGGATACTGAGAACAGGCAGGTAGTCTGTTCTATCTTGTCTGACTGAGACAACACAATAGATCAGAATGTAAAATGTAATCCAGCCTGGATTATTTTTGATAGAAGCAAGGAAAGATCTGAACAGGTATTTCTTCTTTGATCCATGAGCCATAGTTAGGGTACTGTCTCCCTCCACTTTCTCCCCATTCTACACTGGTCTGGTGCAGCCCTACCTCAAATGCTGTTTGTAATTTTTGGTTCTTCAATATAAGGAAAACACCAAATGGTTTGAGTGTTTCCAGAGGAGGGCAACAATGATGGCGAAAAATCTTGAGGACAAGACTTAAGAGGAGTAATAGAGGTAATTTAGTTTATTCAGCCTGGGGAAGAGAAGGTTTAGGGGTGACCTGACTGCAGTTGCTAACTTCCTCAGGCAAGAGGAACAGAGATACCCTGAGCTCCTCTCTCTGGTGACCAAAGACAGGACAAGAGGTAATGGAATGGAGTGTCTGGACAGTACTCTTAGTCACAGGGTTTAGTTTTAGGTGAGAAACAGGGAGTTGGACTTAATGATCCTTATAGATCCCTTCTAATTAGAGCTATTCTGTGATTCTAGATCTTTCTAGATCTGTATTGCAAGCGTTACAGACTTTCTGCAACACTGGAGACTGGTTTTGGAGAAACAACACTATGATGCTTCTTAATCTCTGTTCAATCTTCATAAAATTAACTAATAGTATTTCAGGCTGCAGTACAATGAATGACTCTTCCATCTCTTTTAGTATTCAATGAACTTCGCACTGATAGTTATTAACTTCTGGATAAATGTCAGATGCTTTCATGGATGACTTTATTCACAAGTGACTGTAGAAGCTCTCATGACAAAATATTATCAATTTTCCAGTCCTAGCTAATGAATTTGATTAATCCTTCAGCATGAAAGTTTATTGAGTGCTGATTCAGAACTGAAGGTAAAGAATACCAGAACTTACCTGTACTTTAATGTCAACTCCTGTCTGTAAATCAGCTCCTTGTAAAACAGTATGAATACTTCTTTTGGTTTGGATGTTTCAACTCTTTCTTTTGTAGCAGTAGATAATCTATGTCAAACTTATCCTGGGTAGAAAATAAATTTTTCTGAGTTAGTATGGATAAAATGAAGCATTACTTCAAATTGGCCTTCAGTTTGTGATGGATGTAGTTCGTGGTCACTTTTATTTAGCATCTTTCATGATACTTCCCAGACAGAGCTAGTTTTGCTGACTTGTAAGAGGGACTAAATAAGGGGTTGTTTTTGGTGAATACAAGTAATTTAGAGCCTTTAGTCTTCTAGAATATTTGGAATCTGGACCATGCCTCTCCTGGTATTATTTGTCTACTTTTTCTTCTTAATGTTATGTTACACAAACGCTAACAACTGTGATGATAATGGACCTCAGCAAGAATGATCTGCTTTTCTGATGCAGTGAAGGACCTATTGTTCATCTTCTTCACTGAAGCATTTCACATTTGTGCATTGTCACGTAGCACATTACATCTAATCAGCACTTTGCAAGACCCTTGTCCTTTCAAGTACTTTTTTCTTATGACAGATGACACTTTCTGCCTCATTTGTTATAGATCCGCTTGGAATCTCTCAGTGAATCTCTAAAAGTTATTTTTCTTTTCAGTGTCATTGCTGTTTTGCATCTTTGGCATAAAACCATCCAACAGCTTCTATTATAAACATTATGTAACTTTTCCAGTGTTACTGGATCTATAACATCTCACACATAGCCACGAACAATCTTAATTCTTTAGTCTGACAAGTTTAATATTTGTATTTTAAGCCCGAAATAAAAGATAAAGATATAGTAAGGAAAACAAAGCAAAAAAAGTAAAAAAAACCCAAGAGCACCATGTGAATGAGAGCAATTGTAACACATGTGAAAATTAAAATAATACTCTGGAATACAATTTTCATTTTAGAGAAAGACTTTTTATAACCGCTTATGTGGAAAGGTCATAAACCATATAGCAGACATACAGGTAAACAGGTATCATACAAATTTTGCCACTTCTAATGGTATGATTTCTTTCATCGGCTTGTGGACTAAATTACTTAGTCAACCTTAATAATAGACAAAAGCCAAAATAGAGAATAGATTGTGAACTAAGGAAGAATGAGTGGATCAGCTGAAATTTCAAAACCTGTGTACAATATATCATAATGGGCCATCAATTCCACACCAAGAATGAAAATAAATATACAAGTTTTTCTCATTTGTTCTCATTTAGAAAATTTTTCGTTTTAAAATCCAACAGATAAAAATTTAAAGGCATATTAGGAATACAAAGATTTTATGCAGATAGATATTTATCTTCATTTCCATTTTAGAGTACTGCAGTTCTGATGAATCTTTGTAGTTAAGAAGGCCAAAATCATGTAGAAAACAAAGCCTGATGACATAGTCAAATCAAACTTTAATGAGGAAATAAACATACAGAACCAAATCCTTTAAATCACATGGTCCTGATAGCCAAAAAAAGACCAGGCCTTGACTTCTCCATGTGGCATTTGGAGTAATCCTTTAGGCAGAATAAGCTAAATGTAATCCAGTATACAATAATTTGATCAGATTTCTTTGTCCCCAAGAAACTCTGCTTTACACCAAAAGTAAAATTTTAAATATCTCCCCAGAATATGGGAATTTCTCAATAAGGCATTGGTCTTGTCCTCAAGATTTACTTCATGCTAGACTATGTACCAGTATCCAGAAACACCTACAAATTGATACAAAAATGAAATTCTGTGAAAGAATTTTGTGGGGGTCAGAAATAGTGACAGGCCCAAGTTAGGGAAGCCTGGCTAGTTACAATGCATTAGCTTCCCCTTTTCAACAGAAAAATTGTGATTCTATTTGCCAGTTCTGGACAATTTATCCTTCTGTCATTGAACATATGGCAGAGACTAGATAATTACCAGAAAAGTTGAGAGAAAATTAATTTCAGGCTTTAACTTCCCAATTATTCTGAGACTGGTATTTAATGGAAAGGAAAACTAAAGCAAGGTAGTAGGAAACCTGATCTCATTTTAATGAAGGATACAATTGGAAAAAGTAAGGGATGCAAGAAAAAATGGGAAGATCCTCTCAGACAAAAAACTACTAGAAATTGGTTTCTTTGGCCTCAAAGCAAGTCTGAGAGTAGGAAAAATCCATACACAACTTGTTATTTTGTCTAGATATTTTGTGAGGCTATCAGGACTGAGGTTATCTAAACTAAGGGAATATTGGTGCATAGGAACCAACAAGGCACATATAAACATAAACCATATTCTTAAAAGGAAAATTATATATTCCTAGCCACTAGAGGGGAGAGATTGTGGAATTGCCCTCCAGTAGAAACAATATGATAAGCTATTGTACAGTTATTGTGATAACTAGATAGGTGGATTCTCCTTGGTCTCATTTGCAGTATTGGCCAGCCTTCCATTAAATTGCAACAAAATGACACTTGGCAACAGGCTTCCCCCTCAAAAAAAACCCCAATTTGATTTGCCAAAAGAGGACTGGTTGAAAAACTAAATATTCTCCCCCGTTAATATGTCATGTATTGGATTGTTTTTATTGCAAATCCAGAACAGTCAGAAATAATGAAGGTCTCAGTAACATTGAATTTATTTATGGTTTCTGACAGATGTGTGTGAGCAAATGTCAAAATGCTCAATCTAAACCCCTAAGAACTCTGGAATTAGAAAAATAATTACTATTATAAATGGTCTGCTCCTTGTAACTGGAGTGTAAGCTGAAGCTGTGACTCTTGGATTTCCAATCCAGCACAAAAGAGAGCTTGCAGAAGGAAGATAGATTGAAATACAGAAAATATTAGAATGTAGTAGTTCTGTGGCAGATATTGTATTTATCCACTTACAAACAAGAAATACTAAGAGTGAACAAATTTCCAAAACACATAATTTTGCCTTTTTTGTGTTGGGGAGAAAGTAGAGTGAAGTTCATCTTTCAAAGTGTGGTTACTAACCTTAATATAAAGATATCTCAATCACACCTTCTACAGGAGCTTATGTAACAGCATAATTGCTGTACAGCCTCTGTATTATTTTTATGCCTGTGGGGACACAAACTGTGCTTGTGGAAAAATAAATGTCACTAACTGTCTAGAAAGCTCACATTCCTACTGGCCTCTTAACTATAAATTACAGTAATAATATATTAACTATAATCAAACATCCTAACTGGGCTTCACTGCATTGCGAAGCTGAAAATTTCTGCTAAAAATTTCCCCCAACAGAAGCCTCAGAAATAGGCAACAGTTGAATGGATGAACAAAAGGAAAATCTTTCCCTTTTCCAAGCTTTCACTCTTGTTTGTTGTTCTTTCACTGCATTTACTACTAAATTTCAAGGTGTGCTGTTTCATCCTGCACATGGGAAAGAGGGTGCCCTCTGCATGGGCAGGGCAGCAGGCCATGCTCTCCAAGTCTGCAGCAGAGAGTATTTGCAGAAGTAAGTACCTAGGAAGCAGGTTATTGCAGCTAGTGTAATAAAGAAATCTTTTTATTCTCCATCCTGTGTGACGGGGGGATTTTAAGCACTGATATATTGATATCAATGGACTCATAAACTCATTTAGGCTGGAAAAGATTATCAAATCCAGCCATTAATCTGGGACTGTCAAGTCTACCACTAGAACATGTCCCTTAGCATTCTTTAAATAATTCCAGAGATCACTTCCCTGGGCAGCCTGTTCCAATTCTTTACAATCCTTTTGGTGAAGACGTTTCTCTTAATATTCAATCTAAACCTCTCCTGATACCACATAAAGTCTTTCTTTTTTATCTCACCTGCTGTGACCTGGGGAAAAAAACAACCTTGGCGTTCCTACCACATCCTTTCATATAGTTGTAGAGAGAGATGAGGTCCTGCTTGAGCCTCCTCTTCTCTGCTCTAAACAACGCCAAGTCCCCCAGCTGCTCCTCATAACACCTGTTCTCTAGACCCCTCACCAGCTCTCCTGCTCTTCTATGGACATCATACAATACAGGATAGATGGCAGGACAAGAGAAAGGTGACTTGTATGGGACATGTCCTGCTGGAACATTCCAGTCTGTGTTTAACAAACATACCTGTAGGTAACCTATGTATTCAATGTCTTCTGTGCATTGCAAAAACAATTAGAGGCAATGTCCCCCTCTGCTCTGATGTTTTGAACAGCCATCTTCTATGATTTTGATCTACTAAATTGTATCTGAATACAGTTTATTTGTAATTCTAGTAAAAATCTTGTTATGTTTTTTTCTTCACTCTGATTCTGTGCAGCTTTTTATTATCCTCCCAATGCTTCTTATTGAATTGAAGCTCAAAAATCTTCTTTATCTTATTTCATTATGAGGCACAATGTGCTCTGTAGCAATCCAGTTGAAATGATTACAGTAAGAAAGGTCAATATTAAAGGAGCTATGTTGCAAGTGTTGTGTGAGAGTAAAGGTAAACCATATATGGCAAAAAAAATCACTCAAACATTGGATCAAAAAGATGTTAGATGGCCCAGATGTTAGTTGGAAAAGTTCTTCCAATGAATATTTATGCATTGTACCCTAAAACCCAATTAATCTCATCATAACATCACTGATTTGCTAAGCCTGTACCCAGAACTACTGATTCTTGCTCCTATGTTCTTACGTGGGATGCTGTGAACAAGACATTGATATGAAAAGTATGGGGAACACAAGGATGACTCTAGTTTGATGTGGACAAAAGCAGGAATTTTGAGAATGATCATAAGCATATTGAATAAGAGTCAATAAAAACAGGGCCTTTGGGGAAAGGGTAAACATGGATGGACATGTTTGGAAGGAGAACAGCATAGGAAGGGGAGAGAACTTGGAGTCAGGGCTATCTGAGTGGAAAGATCTAGGTTCAGTCTGGTGGGACATTTATTATGGTGCCTATGGATATGTATTTTCAATTTTTTCACTTGTATGATATATGATGGTTTATGGAAAGCTTGTGTTTGATAAGAAGTTTGATTTGCTATTTAAGAGTACTTGAAATCTCAGCAGAGTAGTGAGGGTGACAGAGGCAGAGAATATTTTGGATGAGTTTTCTTCCAGAATAGGCTGAACATATTCAATGATTAGATTACACAGAGTGCAGCATAGAAAAAGCTCAAGTCTAGATACTTCAATTTTAAACCCAATATAAATTGAAATCTGCTTAGCAAAATGATTATGCAGAAGTGTGCAGTCAATGGGGTCTGTTGTTTTTTGTTTAGTTTATATAGCAGCAAGTCATGACAATAGTCAGGTCTGATTTATTTACTCAGTAGAGTACCAATTTTTGGTGAGTATAATCTTCAGAATGATGAAGGCGGTTTTGTGTGTGCTCTTTGCAGATCAAATGCACTGGAGTATTTGTAAATCATTATTTTTGGGGAGCGAGTTTTCGTGAGGCAAGTATGCTGATCTTTGGTTATCCTATTTAATAATGCATAGAAACATAGATCACAGTATTCATGCTCACAATAAACACCTAAACAAATATGCTTTACACTTTCATGTAGTGCACAAAACAGCATCCTTGAAATTACTTGGATAAAACAACACACTCACTGTGTACTAAAAAGAATTCACATATCCAATCAATGCAGGATGTAAAAATACAGCTACCACTGGGAAAAACTTTTCCTCAGGCCAGCTATTTCATCTTTTCATCTTATTCAGAGGAAACTTATAAAATACTTTCAAAAGACAAACCTGGGAACTAAAACTCATAATTCTACCAGGTACTTAAAGTCATAGACCCAACACAGACCCAAATAAATATTGTTTGGTCAATAAAATAAATAAAATTCCTCTCTTCTCTTCTGATCCTGAAGTAATTTTTCAATGTTTCTCACAATTTAGGTTATATTTATTGCTCTTTTCCTAGACTGGAACCTAATGATCCTATAACCTATTTTCTTGCAAGCTGCATGCTCTGCCTCACTTGTGCTTATCAGACAATGGAAGCTTTATCTTCCCATCTGAAGGAAAGGCTCATGCTTTTTACAAGCTCTCTCAGCTGGTCTAAGAAAAGATATTATTTCTTTTTCTTATCCTCAGAATATTCTAATATTTTAATATTTTTATTTTTCTCCTGACTTGATCCTTGCTCTGGAAATGCCTTTCAACTTCTTATCATTAAATACCTGTAACAAGTATTAACCAACTCAAATTAACAAAGCCCATGAGCCTGGTCATGGCTGTGTCCTCCAGAAGCTCTGTGCTTTGCTGATACCTGATTTAGTGCTGTGCCTTTTATACTTATTTAGAAACCAAATCTTTGAATGGAGTACCAAAAAATACAGTACCCTGCCAGCGTGCCTGCCAGCTAATCATTGACATGAACATACCTCAGAGTAGCTAGAGTCCTTTTTTTTCACTCTAAACATGACAAAATATGTTAGTACCTTTCCTCCCTTGACTGTGGCTCTGAATCCCAGATTAATTTATCATTAATTCTTATTTTCCTGATACCTCTGTATGGAGAGAGGCTAAAGTAATAAATTCTTCACTGGTTCAGGAATTTTTAGACAGAGAGATCATTACAGAATTAGAGCTTTGGGCCATGAGTTTTACAAGGACCTTTTAGAACAAGCGCCTCTGCAAAGACCTGTACTGGAGGACAAATTGCCTAGGACAGAACTGCTCAGAGATTTAATGGTTTTTACAGTGGCTGCCAGCTTAATGAAAAGATGCTGATTGATAAACATCTGCCAAGAAAAGCTTGTAAGATTGAAACACAGCTCTATGAACCTCTAAAAACATTAATGCAGCAAATGCAAAGCATGTCTGTATTTCATAGTCAGAGGGCATTTTTCAAAGGGAATATTGGACAGAATATTAGTACTTTGCATCACTGGTGCTGTCAGGCAGGATGATTAGCACTTTGATCTGTATGCAATTATGACTACACATTTAATCAAGGGGATTTTTGTGCAGTAAGTCTGCTCAAAGTTGATTCTTTCTGTATGCATATAGAATGGAAGGTCCTTCTACTAAATCCCTCATATATTAGGGCTTTACCTAATGATGGTAACTGTTACATAACACACTCTGAAGTGTGAAATACAAAGAATGTTATGTTGAAACAGGGTGAGGATAACACCACCTTTCTTGTCGTAGCTCAGGAGAGACTCTGGAGCTGGAAAGGCAGCCTGACCTGCTCCCTGTGTAACAATGAGCACCACAAAGAGCAGGTAATGGGGAACAGTAGTAGGCAACTCTATTCCCAAAGTGCAGAGAAGCCCATTTACTGACCTGGTGTGTCCCCTAGAGAGGAGTGCTGCCTACCAGGGGCTTGTGTCAGGGTCGTCACTGAAGCTGAGGTCTCATACAATCCACTGATATCATGTGCTGCTGTTGTTTCATGTGGGCACCAGGGATACTGCCGAGAACACTCTGACAAGTATCAAGGATTACAGAGTCCTGAGAGCAGCAGTAAGGGACCCCAGAACACAAGTAGATTTTCCTTTAATCCTCCCAATCAAAGAGAGATGTGTTTGAGAGGACCAGTTGAATCTGGCAAATCAACAAATGGTTACAGGACTGGTGTCTAGCCAGGGATTTGGCTGCTTAGATCATGGGACTCATTTTGAGAAACCTGTTCTCTGTGGGGCTGATGGGATCCATCTGTCAGAGAAAGAAAAAATGTTATCTTCAGTCACAGATTTGTCAATCTGGTCAAGAGGGCTTAAAACTAAAGTTACCAAGGAAACACAACCTCAATTCATCCCAAACCCTACAGCTTGATGCCAGGGCCAGCAATAGTTTCCCAGAGCCTGGAGAGACATCATGGTGAGCAGGAGAGCACCTGAAGGATAGCACAGGAATTCACAGAACTGGAAAATTGAGTTGCAACAGACCCACAAGAATTAGCTCCTAAATGAATTGCCCACAGAGAAATGAAACCCAGACCCTTGGAATTACTAGCATCATGCTCTAACCAAGTGAGATAATCAACCACAGCAGCCAGTAATTCAGCTTCAGTGGGGGCCTCTGTGCAGACACACGCAGGGTGAGGAATAAACAACAGGAGTTACAGACATGCACATGCCTGCAGGGTTGTGATCTTATTGGCTTCAGGGAGGTGTAGTGGGATGGCCACTGTGATGGAGTGTTGAAATAAAAGGATACAGGCTCTTTAGGAAGGACAGGAGGGGAGACGAGGAGGGAATGTTGCCCTTTATGTCATTGCCCACCTGGAGTGCATGGAGCTTCATCTGGGGATGGATGAGGAGCTGACTGAGAGCTGTTGGCCAGGATTAAAGGGAGGGCAGGGACTGGTGATATCCCAGTGGGGATCTGCTACAGGCTGCCTGACAAGAAAAACTGAGTGTATGAGGCCCTCTATGGGCAGACAGGAGCCCTGTGTTCGTGTTTTTCACGCCTGGATCCTGATGGGCGACTTCAACCACCCCAATACGTGTTGGAGGGACAACACAACAAGGCATAAGCAAAACTTTTGAGTCTTTTGACTTTGAGGACTTTTGACTTGCAACTTTTTATGGAAATAGATTAGTCATGAACAGCCTTACTCTCCAAGTAAGAAGACACTTAAAAATCCTCCTTGCTGTTTGACAAAGGGTTTTGATTATTGCCTGCCATAAGAGATTATTATCTAGTGAGACTGCATTTAGTGCCACCACTCCCCCAAACAGCCCTTTCACTGGGATGGAAAAAACATGCCTCCATTCCTGAGAACTCTGTAGTTCTACTTCAGTAACAGACTTGGTGGCAGTTGCCAGCTCATCCCATGTAAAGGCTGATTGTTGCTCTCCATTTGTGAGTTCACTCAGTGACAATGATTGTTAGGAAAAGAGTAAGTTAATTCTATCTACTAAGATAACAATAAAAATTATTATTATTATTATTATTATTAAATTTATTTTACTAAATATTTAACTACAATTAACTGGTCCAATAAATTGCAGTGGGAAGTTGTTTCATTAAAGGTTGTTTCTGTCCCAATATTAGCTTTATTCAGTTGTTAGCTCATTATCTTTCTATGGTGGTGTTTTTGAACTTTTTAAAGCAAGGACAGTAAATGCCAGCCAGATTCCTCCGGTCTCTAAGCACTTTTTCATGAAGAATGCATCTTACAGAAATGGTCAGAGGTTCTCTCAGCTTGTCAGAGTAGGGGAAGCTATTTCTGCAGATTCTCTCCAATGCTACTCTTTGGATGTGAAGAGTAAAGAGTGAGTTCTGTTGAAAGTGCATTAAAAATTTAGGTAGCTGAAAGCTTTGGAAACACAGTCAATGCAACACTGGGAATAGGCTATGAGAAAGCATTCTCTGAAAGCAGAATTTTTGTATTATAAAAAATGGCTATTGGGGTTTCAGCACCCCAAGATTCCTTTCTCTTCCAATTGCTGAAACTTGAATGAAACAATCTTTTCAGCACTGGACTTTATCTAAGATGAAGACATAATGTAGAACAAGCAGAGACTGATGAAACTGACACATAACATCCTACAAGAGAACAAGGTTTCAAGGGGTGCAATATCCACCTAATTTGTACAATTCAAGTGATCCACCAGCAATTACTCTTAGTATTTGTAAGGCTGGTTCTCTACTGGAGATCTCCAAGGAGAATGAGCCAGAATATTGTTACTTGGTTTTAGCAGGGAGAATAGTTATTCTTGGAAAGGTGAAGTGCACTTATATCACATTACAAGTAATGGAAGAGCCTGGTCTGCTGATTCCCATGTGCTTTTATGGAAAACTGTCAGCAGGAAGATTGGGAAAATCTTCCATGGCGCATGAAAGATCCAAGAAAATGAATGTAAGCTCAAGAATAAAGTATATAACAGAAAGCTTTTCATTAGAACCCTGGTCAAGTGAAGCTGTCCTGCTTTAAGCTAATGATGCCCAGCTCAGATCTATGCCTTTGATAGTCTCCTTTCATGCTAAAATTTTATTTTGAAGTCTGTGCTGGAAGTATATTAAGAGACAGTGCTTCCTCTTTGTTGAAATTTATATCTTAACTCAACCTCTACTAGCTAATCCATGCAGGCATAAGGTGTATAGAACCAGCAAGGTAAGGCAAAGTGCTGGGTTCCTAATTTATTAGCTAATTTATTAGCTGATGCTTTTAAGTATTATCTGTTTAACGAATAGTGGGGATAGAAAAGACTGCTTGAATGTGGAATCCACATCTGTGCCCAAGGCAGAATGGTGTGTATTATACTCTGTATTATAAACTGATGTGTTTTGTCCAGCTTCCTACTGTTGGAAGGCAATGACTGTAGCCAGGTAGGGTACACTTACACCCCTGATGAGAGTGACTGCAGATACCTTCAGCTGTGGACATGGAAGAAACAATGAAAACCCTGTAACTGCTTTTATCTGCCTTCTCAAATTTATTGTGCTTGCCTATGTTAACAGGGAATATGGACTCAATGACAAAACTAAAAGAATCTCAGCTCATAATTCTTATCACTTTGCCCATTTATGCAAAGCAAAGTTGCTAATACTCAAATTTCTTCTGAGTCCTATGCCACTGGAAAAAATTTACCTGAGACTAAAAAGTTGACTAATCCAATCTAGGTGGCTAATGAGTAATGACTTATTACTTGTCTGAATGGGAAACTGCTATAAATTTCTCTGTATGTATTTCTCCATATGAATGGAATTTGGTAAAATCGACAAAGATATTAAAAAAAAAAAAATTGTTTTTATTTCTGTTGAAATGAAAGAAATCAATAAGAACCTTTTATATAAAACAGTTAAATATTTTAAATACAAACACCTATTGACAGAAGATGTACCATTCCTGTGTTTCTGGGAAGGGATTCTCATTGCCACTGGCCAGGCTGCGAAATAGAGGACAAAACTGCCAAAGCCTCCCTTCGTTTTTAAGCACCTAGATGAAATAGCTTGGAAGTGTTGAATATCCAGTAATGCTGAAAGCATTTCTACAATGGTTGCTACTGCCATTCCAAAAGTGTATTCATAAATTTAGAAGGATTCATGGAAAGGAGAGAAAACGGAATTTTAGCTTTGAAAGCATGGAAAAATGGATAAATGAGCTCTGTCTGCTGATGAGATCACACCAACCACACAGAAATACACAGATACCTCTGAGAAATAACATTATAAATGTAAGGAAGGTATAGCAATAACTCTCATGGAGTCATCAGAGGGTGAATATTTTGAAAACATAACCTGAAATCCCAGATGCCTTTCTCTTGCAGCTGAAGTATCTTCAGCTGAGGGTAGCAAATACATGATAGAAACAATCCTCCATCATTAACTTCAGGTTCCAGTTATGTTAATCTATTTGAGTAATAATAGTTTAATGAACCTGAATCGTGATTAACTAAATTTGAATTGTGTTAATATACCTTTTCATATGACATATTGTCTATAAATTACATTCAGATAGTGCCTGTATTTTACAGAAAAACTACCATTAATGATCACTTCACTTTGATAGTTTCATAAAACCCCTTGGTGTTATGGTTCTCAGTTTGTTTTATGGGCTTGAGATCTATCCTTGGGCCTTGTGGAAAAATATGTTGTTTAGGCTCTCCAATCTGCAGACGCCTTTATGTATTTTCTGTGTCTAGCAGTATGTAAAATATAGTTATGATCATTACGTTGACTGAATCTGAGCTCACATACAACAGACACATTTAGATTGTCCTTGACTTAATTATGTACAAACTAGGACACAGGATTCAGAAAGAAATGGCCAGTCCAATCTAAAATTAAAGCTTGTTGTTCTTTAAAATGGTGTACAGACACTGTCCTGTAACAACAATGTTCCTTGACAGAAGAAATTAGTAATTACTTCATTTCATCTATCAGGAGAAAGAAATTATTGTTTTCCACAATTTTAGTCTCACAAAACTTTTCTTGAACTGATGTCAGCCCCAGTTTTAGCTGACATTTCCTTTCGCATGCAGACACTGTTATGGTTTTGCCATGCTGTTGTAAACCCTGTGAAACAGCATTGCCAATACACCTGAAAAAATTGATACCTACAGAACTAGACAGGTACAATGGCCAACAGAGATTCTGGTTCATATCATATATCTATCATCCTTGTGAAAGAAAATTAACTATTGGCTCAACACCACTAGTTGCATTCTTGGGAGATGAAAAGCAAGGTTTAGTTTGTGAGCTGTTTTTTTAAAGAAGCTGCACAGAAGCTGTCTATCTCACAATTGATGGCAACTCTCCATCAATTAGAGCTCTAATTTGCCCATGAAATAAAACAGCAAAACAATACAGCAAAGTTGATGGTAAGCCTCCATTAAATTCCAATAGACAAGAAATCATTATTTAATTAGTTCTCACAGAATTGCAGCCTAAAATTTCACCTGAAGAAATTATCAAAGTGAAGAATTTGTGTCAAAAACATGGCTACTGTCTAAGAGTCCTGGGTGATTTAATGTTTGTGCAAGGTTTTCAGCAAGAAAGTACTGAGGCAATAAGAAAACAAACAAGAAAATCCCCCCCACATAAACAAAGCCCATGCAAATCTTCAGATTTCAAGTCAGGTTAAGACTGCAGCTTTTAACTCAAAGATATGATTAGAATATTTCTTAAATTTTTGAAGGAACATTCTCCTCTTTCTCCATTGTAAACATTTTAAAAACAAGGTAATATTTCAGGAAGGCGGAAAAGGACACATAAGTTAAACCACTGTTAGACTTTGACCATGGTTTGGGGCTGTGCTTAGTAGAGCTGTAAGAAGGGTGTCCTAAAAGTGAAGTACACCATTCTGAGGGACAGCACCTCTGTGTTGACATCTGGAGAAAATACAAGGCAGGTGAAAAACATCAATTGACAGGTCTAAAGAATAGGCTGTCAATGTATTTTTCAGTCATTTTTGAAGGAATCTCTGTCTAAATCCCTATCATATAAAATTCAACAAACTTTTATGATTTTAATCTTGCATGAAAGTCTGAGTCAACTAAAAACACCTACAAGTGACTGGGCACTTTAAACAGAAGTTCTCAGAAGAATGCTCATAAAGAAGGTGGCATATGGACTTTGATTCTAGACTCTTCTGAATGCTGAGAAAGAGTACATTGTTATTTTATAACACATCTATAGTAAAAAAGCCACAGCTCAGCTGCAGTGTTCTAGAAAGACAGAAAACATATTATTGATAATTAATTGCAAATCTGCTTCTGTTTTGAAGAGGTGGTGGAAAGCAGCAACCTCATTAACTTCCTGCCAGCTCAGCCATCAAGGAAAACAGAGCTCGTCATGTCATTTCTGTCCCACCTACTGACAGAAGGTAATATGTGTGAAGCAGTTCTCAAAATTATGGCTTCAAAGGACAGGTTTGAACAAGACCAAGCAGTGAATGAGTAAATGAAAAAGGCTCCTCTCTTGGCCTAGGCTGTGCGATATGAATGGCAGTCCTGTAATTCCCTGTTAAATACCTGAAAAATCTGATTCCATTTTTGTGAAATTTCTCTTGTAGCTTTCTCTGTAACCTTTCTACTTCATTGGGCCAGACAGCAGAAGCAATTAATACTTTTTCTCCCTTTTTTTAAGAGACTGCACATTCTTTACCAAGAAAATTCAGAGATGTGAGAGTTTACTTGAAAGACTTTTTAAAGTTCTAGAAATTACTTTTATTGCTGCCCTTATTACTTAAAGGCATATGAATTGAATATTATCTGAGAATGACCAGGAGACTATGGCACTAGATTGCTTCAGCACTTACATTTTCATGCTTTTTGTCATACTGGTTTGACACAGGTGTGTCAGGGGCTAAATTCCAGCAACAGCCTCTAAATATTGTAGTCCAATGCATCTGCTTGATAACTTAGGCAAACCTTAACAATTTGACCCTAAATATTCCACAACACGTAAAATTCTCTAACTAGTTTAGCAAGAAGTAAAAAGACAAAGAAAATCTACTAAAATTAAAAATGCAGGGTTTTTTTTTTCTTTAATTTTTATGTTCCTGCTATATGATGGTATATTATATATTTTTCTCATAATAGAGGGTGATGATCAACAAGCACCATTGTGAAGAGAGGCCAAATTCTCTCTTAAGAAGCTGCAAGCAGTTTTGAATAGGGCATTGTAATGGAATGGTCCATGTATGCAAGCTCTTCCCTTTTTGGTCTTTCTCTGATCACTTGGAGAACCAGAAGTTTTCATATATTATGGATTTGTGACTTCATATTGATTCTCTTGCTGCTTTACAGATCTTTTGTTTCTGTGCTTTTGTTTCTGTTTTTCTTGCAAACACTTCCTTGTATTTCTACATCATTCCCTATAATAGCATTTTTTCTCAAAGTATTCAATTAACTAATGATTGTGCAATTCTCTGCTCATTTTCCCCATCCTTTTAATCAGAAAATTCATGTTGTATGAAACTACAATAAATTATATATATTTATATAAATCTACCTGTGTAAAAAATAAGGACACACATCAGTTCTAACACAAGATAAAGAATACTTTAAAATCATGCTGTAAGTGACTTGTATTTGTGCAGTGTATTAGTCCTACATGGGTTGTGCTTGCAAAAACAACAAAGTACAGTGTGCATTTAAATTCTGGTTTTCTAAAAGCAAGGCAAAGAAAATCAGTGAACTTTTAAAATAATTACATCCAGTTCTGATGCTCCAACACAGGAAAAATGTGGACATACTGTACTGAATACAGAGGAGGGCCATGATGATGATCTGGGCTAGAGAACTTCTATGGAGACAGGCTGAGAGACTTGGAGCTGTTCAGCCTGGAGAAGAGAAGGTGCCAGGGAGAACTTACAGAAATCTTCCAGTACTCAAAGAGAGTTTTACAACAGAGCTGGAGAGGAACTCTACAATGGCACGTAGTTGTAGGTTAAGACTATCACTAGGTGTCCTTCTAACTGAACTGGCTTGAAACTGAAAGACTGCAGGTGTGGATTAGATATTCAGAATTCTTTTCTGTGAGGATGGTGAGGCACTGGATTGCTGGAGAAGTTGTGGATGTGCCATCCCTGAAAGTGTTCAAGGCCAGATTGGATGGGGCTTTGAGTAACCTGGTCCAGTGCAAGGTATCCCTGCCACAGAGGAGGGATTGGAACTAGATGATCTTTAAAGTCTTTTACAACTCAAGCCATGCTATAATTCTGTGAGTCTATGATTCCATGAAATGTGGTCTTGGAAAAAATTATAGACATTCTAAGTTCCATATAGAGGGAGTGTTTAATATTGTCATTCGCTTTATAGCATTATTCAGGAGAAGCTGAAGAGTATGATACTTCTGTAGCACCCACTCTACTTTCCTCTGTAAACATTATGGGAATCATTCTGAGATGCTACGAAATACAGGTCACCACTTCAGCACTTTATGGCAGCCTCAGCAGGCTTTGTTTCTACTCTTTGCTGGGGCCCAAGAGCATCCACAGGCCCTGCAGTGCTCTGCCCTTCCTGGAGCTCTGGCTGTAGGTGCTCAGACCAGCTCTGAGATGATGTGGCTGGGCTGTGTGAGCAAGAGCAGTGGGAAGCCAAGCTCCCTCCACCTGGGAGCCCTGCTGGAGTTGGAGCCTGTGCCTTCAGCTGCACTGAGGACAAACCAAGGACTGTGCCTGGCCACAGACCCTGCTGATGCTTCATTACTTAGCTTGTTCTTAGAGGTGCCTCAGCACATTGCAGCAGCTGAATAGGAGCAGAGCTGTGCAGAGCCAGTTCTCCAGGGTTGGTCCAATCCACTGGGCACTCCCAGCATTTGGCCCTCAGGTACATATGATGGTACCACCTCTTCTGTTCAATTAAAAGCAAATATATTTACAAGGTCTATCTCTTCTATTTTAAAATACAGTAAATAAACACATCTCTCATACAAGACTGTGGAGATGAATCTTACAAGGTAAAGCAATTTTCCCATTGTAACAGGAGAATGAAAATAAGCAACATGTAAACTCCTCAAGGACACATTTTATTATATTGCATACTAAAGAGGACACTCAATGTTGCTGCATGATAGATGGCAAAGCTGAATGAGCTCATATTAACTCTTATTGCTCAAGGAAATTTAGTGCAATTATTGGCAAAGCCCATTGTGTTGCTGGAAAAGACAGCAGATAAAATAATCTTGGATTTATAAATTGAGCGGCACAAATTTTCAAAACAATAGCTCAGTGTTATGGTAACTGAAAGGATCTATTTACTTAGCAATTATGACTAAATCTAACAGTGAACAGTAGGTTCTAAAATAAATGCACATATGCAGTAACCTAACAGAAAATGGCCAGGAAACAGAGACTCTTAAGAACCATGCTCCATTTAGTCAGTCTCACGATTTAAATGTTAGATAAGAACCTGTCACACCTGCTTTCAAGTAAGCTAGTGGGCATTAGGTCTGTGGGTTCACAGGCAGTACAAGGTAAGCAAGGAAGAATAATTCAGTCCAGAAATCATTTGGAGTTTAGCTTTTCCAACAGCACTCCTGAGCCATACTTAGATATTGTAGGGGATATAGCATGAGTCACTGTTTACTCTATTAGTGAACTTCATTTGAATCAGTGGTCTAGGAATTGCCTTCTTCTGAAGGTATTTTTAGAGAGAAAATAAAATAATTCACATTCAGACCAACCAAATATGGAGACAAAAAAGGGATTGATGTTTGTTTCACTAGACTCAACTTAAAATTCACTTTTGCATATTTTACTTATTATTTTAAATAGTTGTATGTATAATGGAGCTTCAGAGGTATTCAAAGATATGCACTGACTTGAAGGCTCTGTTCTCATGTTTTCATTAAGATATATTTAATGAACTTTTCACTATATTTGACTGTTCAAACTTCTTGATCAAATACTTTACTGTATATAATTTCTGCCAGCTGTTAGCAAAGTAAGACTGTAACTTCGTGGGAAAATATTGCAGAATGTCAATCCTACTGTTAGTTGGTGTGATTACATTTATTTTCACAGGTTTTGTAAATTAATACAGAAATCATAAAAAAGACATGCAGGCAGAGGCTTAAAAGAAGCCCTCCAGCTCATTTGCATGATGGCTGCTGCAGAAGAACTGATAAAGGGTAGAAGAGGGCAGTTGTTGAAAGTGTGCTTTGTATCCTTCCTAGAATACTTGTTTTTATTATGGCATTTTGTTTTTTTAGTCTAAAAAAATTCAGCTTTAATATTTTTACTGAAATATCTGTAGGGTTTTTTTGCCACTCCCTGCAAGAAGGGGTATCTTTCCCTTTTGCTCATGAGAAGACATTGGAATCTGCATAATTTGATTTATGTAAGAATCCTTATGAGGTTGTAGCATTTTAGGGGGCTATGACAGAGACAAAAAGACCTATTTATTATATGTCACATGTAAAAAAGTGATTGCATACATATTCATTACTTTGTATTTTTTACATAAGAGGAAACATTCCATCTGTCCCCCTTGCTGCAGTTTACTTTCCCTGTTTTATATCATCTATTTTAAGCGAATAGTGAAAGCAACATGCCAACAGTATAACACTGCATAGATTGAAATGAAACTATGCTGCATAAACAAAACAAATATAAAAGAGAGTGTTTAGAAATAGAAAAGCATTGCTGTTCTTTCCTCCCTCAAGCAATTCATGTTGAAATGGTAACATCAGCTGAATCCAAGTGTGAGATTTTATGCAGGCTCCTTGGAGCACACTTTTTCAATATTTGAAATGTTCAAAGGTCTGACATGGTTGTCCCCTGACTTTCCTGGTAGTTCCTACAGAGACAATGGGGATTTTACACCAAGTTTAATACAGAGTCCAGAGAACAGCTGTGTGGCTGGGCTATACTTAGAGGAAGGGCTCACTAAAAATTAATACATGCAACAGCAGCCCTAAAGCACTAGACAATTCTAAGACCTCCTAAGAAGGAACTCTGACTCAGCAGAAAGGTAGCACGGGTAATTTCCACAGTGCCAAAATAATCACAGACAAAATGCACTTTATGTTATTGAAAAAACACTAAAAAATCCAGCTGTTCCATGTATCTTCCTTGGCTGCCTCAGAACAAGAATTAGGGTAAAAAAAAAAGTCAAAACCAACAAACCACACATCAGTCCGTTTAGTTGTATTTGGGTGAAAATTGGTGCCTAAGGTCAAAATTACTTTCCTTACAACTCTGCTTTGCACCTGGAATAATTTAATGGGCATCTAACCTTTTATTAATTTAACTTTAAAGCCCAATTTCCTGATCAAAGGCATCACACACTTCCTTTTCTTGGTCAGATTGTCTGTAACATTTACCCTCCATGTTGTCTTTGAAAAAATAACCAGTTATGGAAGCAAGAACCAGTAAATGGTATGCCTTAGATGCTCCCTTTTAAATGTTCTTCCTCTCCCTCTCTTAAGTCATTGAATCTTGATGCCTTTTTTTTCACCATGATATAACATTAAGAGGGAAAAAGTGTCCTTCCTTAATTTAAATAACTTGTAGCACAACAGAAAGATTTTCTAGAAAGATGCACATTCCAGGTCAGCAGATCTGATTCTCTCAATTCTTTGCCAAACGTTTATTAGTCTCTTTTCTGAAAGGGAGAGCAATTTTCACTCTAAACTTGCCTTAAAAAGAAAGGAGTTGCTATAACCGTGTTTTTGAAGCAGGATAATCCCTTTGCTGTGTCATAGGAATGCTCTGAAAAGACTGACCTCTCCTTCTGATAGATCCTAGTTGGACACTGTCCTGGTTTAGGGCAAATTTGGGAGAGGGAAAGAAAGGAAAACAAACAAACTTCTAGATGAACCACCCCTCCCCTTAGCTGAATCGGGATAGGAAAAAAATTTATTTGGTAGAAAGTGGAAAAAATTGTTTATTTAACAGATAAAACACTCCCCAGCCTAACAAATGAAGGAACAACCCTGAACAACAAAAAAACCTTTCGCCGTTCCGCAGAGATGTCAGAAAGTCTCTTTCGTGGTTGTAGTTTGGTTTAGTTGCTGTCGGTTCCTCTGGTGGAAAGGCCGGGCCTAGGCCAGGCTTGGTGGCCAAGGGCTGAGCTTTTGGTGCCTTTTGGGGTGTTTAGTCTAGAGCAGGTTCAAATAGTTTCAAGAAAAGGGAAAAAAAAAAAAAAATGCAGTTCAGAGAACTTCTCTGCTTTGGCTAGCAAAAAATTACCAAAAAGCAAAGGAGAGCTCTTTTCTGCTGTCCACACTGCCAACAACACAGGCTGTGTGTGAGTCCGAAAACTGCAGACTCTTATCTTTATGTTTTGAAAACAACTGCCTCAGGAATTCCAGTGCGTCTTCTTCACTCTCAGATCCAATTTTTAAAGGTACAGCACTTATTTCTGAACTAAACAGATGAATGGGGATACAATTTAGCATCAACCCAAAACAGACACCAAGTCAATCTAGGCACTGAATTACTTAACTGTGCCAAAATTGTCTTAATGTGGTCACATAAAAAAGGGAAAACTCTATGCACCAGAGAGACTAGGAGTTAATAAAATGAAGTAAAAGGGTGTTTATTGATTGATGACTAAGCAGCTGCCCTTTGAGTGGAGGAAGAAGAAAGAAGTTCAAATTGCAGCATTGAATGTGGTGCAAAAGCATGTGTCCTATTTCTGGGTTTTATTCAAAATCTCTGTCCACATAACAAATTTCAGGGGTGAATACCCTGCAACCACAATGACATATGAAGAAACCAGGGTCCATCTCCAGCTCTGATCCAAAACCAGCAAAAGCTTTTCTGCTTTTTTATGCCTCTGACAAACTAAGAAAATAAACAAACAGAATTTCACAGGAGCTGTGGGAACAGCATGATGTCAGCTTGGTGGGATGAGTTTTTCACACCCTCAGTCAATACAGCTGTCTGGGCTGGCAGCAGCTCTGTGGCACAGCCTCCCTTTCTGCTCTCGATAGGCAAGATGATTTGAGCAGTGGCTCAGGACTCGAAGCAGAAAGAACTAAATGGGTACAAGAAACAGTAATGAAGTTTTTATAAAAATATGAAAGGAAAATAAGATGGAGGGAAGAGCCAGCCATAGTTGGGAGCACTTCTGGTCATGCTTAAGTGACTACATATAGCGTTGTCCTGAGCACTACCTCTGAGAGCCAAGTGGAAAAGGAGGAAATCACATTGTCATTCTGCCTCCAGGCAAACAGGATTTAGGAAATCAGTGAAATTCAAATGCAAGAAAATTCCATTTCATGGTGTCCGCTCCATGCACCAGAGATTAGGAAGGGCAGAGAGAAAGATAGAAATGAAGACTGACACTTTGAAAATGTATTCAGGCCATGCAGGCAGTGTGAGGAGGACTAAATGTTATCTTTAGCTAGGATTTGGCTGTGCAAGCTTAGCCCGAGCAGTAATTTCCAAAGAGTGATCCATTGGCTGTCCCATCATAACAGACACCTGCACACACACTGCTTGAATGAACAAGAAAATAATTCATAACAGGGAGCTGGAAACTGCCAGATCATCCTAAATCCTACAGCTGTTCAAGAAGAGGTGGAAACGCTGAATTTCTATGATTGGAACAATGATCATGGCCAGCGGTCCTGACATCTGAATTCTCTCATGCTGCAGTGGGAAAAGAGGATACTGCATTTGAGCAGTGAGACTGGGACAAATGAGAAGTGACATCCTCCAGAGAATGCGTGCATGTATAGACAAGGTCATCAGAGCACTCCTGCTTATCCTTCCTAAGAGCCTTGCCCCCAACAAAATTGGCTGACCCCATATTCAAAAATGGTGAAAGGAATGTGCTTATATACAGCAGCACGAACTTGACTTTGAAGCACAGCACAATGGTATTTCAGATGTTATTGTAAGACTAAAAAAAGCATAAAAAATCAGGAGCTAGCTTAAAATGTCTGGTGAACTCAAACCTTTATGTTTTATATATCACTTATTTCTAGGTTTTAAAAGATGTTCCCCTACATATATATTGTAGTATTGTCATATTAGATTATTATACTCTCACAATTTGTACATTATATTGTGATTAAAATTTATTATATCACAAGGAAGTTATACATGTACCCTCAGCACCTAGGACAGACTGTATATGCTACTCACATGGATTCATTTGCTTTTTCCTGCATTTGTTCTGCACTTGACTCTGCACAAGACAAGATTTTTTACAAAGTAAAAACTAACAGTAGAAAATGAGTAAAGAAACAAAAAGATTAACTTCCCTGCTTAGGTGGAAAAGTAGACTATTTTCATTGATTCCTGCATACTAAAATTTTCTTTTCTTTTTCCTTTCCTCTTCTCTCCTCTCCCTTCCTCTCTCCTCCCCTCCTTCCTCTCTTTTCTCAAACATTTGGCAGATACTTGTAAACTTCCAGGTAAAGCCCAAGTGTCATACTATTATATTTAAATGCATTTCAGGATTCAACTTCTATAAAACACAAATATTACTTTCATACCATGATATTTGCATTTGCAATACCCTTAAATGCCAAAGCTTCATTAAACATGTTTCTGCAAATGTTGCTCAGCTTTTCCAAAAGCCAAGAACAAGGCTAGGCATATACTTAAAACTAACAAAACTAATGAGGTTATACATAGAAGAGTTAACCTTCTTTGATGTAAAAGAGCATAGACAGATTCAAAATGCTATCTGAATATTAACAAATTTATTAGTAATCTCTGGAGATAACTCATATTTTTTGCAAAGGGCTACTTTTAGAAACAAAGGTTAAAGTGAAAAAAATCTACAATATTGCAGATGTGCTAGGGGAATACTAAACATGAGCTATCTGACTTGGTTGTGCCATGTGCTGTCTCCATCTAACCACATTTCAGAAGGTCAGGGTCTCTTGTGCAGCACCTGAAACTGAAAGTATTCATGGCCACACTTGGCCATGAAATTCACTTTCAAAGGGATCATGGCTCTCCTTAGTTTCAGTTCAACCTCTTATTTCTCGGTGAAAAATGATTCTCTAATTTGAGAAATGAAGATTTCCTTGGTTAGAGATGTTCTCTAGACCATCCAAATGTAACCTCTACAGTCAGGATCGAAACACTAGCCACTATCATCGCTTGAATTCACAAGTTTTCAGTTAAGTTACAATTAGCTTTGCTCTCAACCCAATCCATGTCAATAATTTGACAATTAGAAGAGCCTCCAAGGAAACACAAGAATGTGTTTGGAAACCAAATGTTTAGAAGACATTAGAGGCTAGGGATCTTCTTTCATGCATCAATGCTGAAATTATAACACATTTAAATAACAGCTGATATCACTTCTTCCACCTGTGCCTTATACTAGAATGGAAAGCTCTTTCCACCAGTAAAAAAAATATACTCTCAGTCTTCATCTGTTGCTGTTACTGGCTGACAGAGAATATCCTGCAGCCACACTGCTGAACACATTGACAGCAGGGGCACATCCAAACTTCCATTTGGAAATTATCTACTGATGGTGTTGAAGCTCTAACTATATTCAGAAGCTGTTGAAGACATGAAATGGGCATTAGCATTGGCTAAAACTGTGCCAGGTCCATCCTAAGACATTAACAGCATAGGAGAGCAGTACCAGCACCTATAAATGTTCCTTTATATAATTTATTTTACTTACACTGCAAAAACTTCACGGGAAATTTGGAAATGAGAGATCTTAATTTTCTTTACTGTCTATAGAGAGGGTGCAGGAAAACAAGGCTTAGTGAGGTGCCTATTATAAAGAATGATGAATCCAGACTTTGCTGACTACTTTTGGGCAGGGGGCAGTGGAACAGGACATTACAGTGCACATGGGGCTTCTTAAGATGAAACACCAAAGAAATTGTGCTTGTCCAGAATGAAGATTTTTTTACTTCTGCCTATACTTAGAGTGGCCCAAGTTCCAACTGGCCCAAGCACACTACACACTTGGATTCAGGTCATGACTGTGCTTTGTCAGATTCAGAAACTACCTTCTACCAGTGATTGGATTTGGCAGATGTTTTCTGAAACTCTGTCACATGCCCAGCATGTCAACCCTGCTGGCAGGTGCAGTTTTCCCTCCAGGACAGGTTTTGCAGCCTATGCAGAGCTTTGTGCCAAAGCAGCCAGCCTGCAGCCCTGTGACTGCAGCAGGGATACACCTCAGGGGAGCCACAGGTAAGATACTTTCCTCCCAAGTCTTATCCATTTATTTTAATAGACAAATGGATTAACTAACTCTGAAGTACTAAAGGTCTCCTTGGGTAGCAAATTGCCCTTAACTTCACCGGTTTCTATGAGAACTGACATTGCTCAGTAACTCCCCAGTTTTGCTCAGCACCTCGCAGTACTATGTCCTAAAGGATTATCATGGATGTGAATTGAATACAAACAAAGCAAGACCCATGACATTATGAAAATTCTATCACAGAGATATCTTCTAAAGGCGTGTCAGAGAAAATGCAATCCATTATAAAATATGAGAAAAAATTAGACACCTTGTCTTGACATTCACTTCTGTCAGAAAGATCACACATGGGAAGAATAAATCTGTAGCTCATATTGACTAAGTTATGAGTATTTTGTTAATTATAGAGAGACGACCTTCCTCAGAGCTGCACTGTCTGGTCTTGAACACCTCCAGGGATGAGGAGTCCACAAACTCTTTGGGCAAATTATTCCAGTGCCTCAACACCCTCCTATTAAAGATTTTCTTACTAATACCTAATTAAAATCTACCCCCCTTCAGCTTAGGGCCATTCCACCTTGTCCTTCCCCTACTAGCCCTTTCCAGCTTGTAAAAGGCCCCTCTTGAGTCTTCCTGCAAGCTCCCTTTAGGTACCACACAACTGCATTGCAAAATTCTCCCAGAAATTTCCCTCTGCCTTTGACTGACAGAGTGACCAGATAGTAAGATTGCATACAACTAAGTTTTTATTCACTTCAAAAGGTTTAACAGGACAGTTATTAGTGTAGTCTGAAGATTTATAAATAATATGATATCTTGGTGAAATCCCCTGTTTATTAGATAATAATAAATTTCAGGCTAATTTCTGAGGCCAAAAGCCTCACAGTATATTAGAGAAGGATAGGATTGGTACTGGTAAATTATCAAGAAACAACCTCAATCTATTACTAGGATGAAATTTTAATTAAATAATCAATTTCAAAGACATTAAAAAGGCTTGCAAAAATGAGCCATCAGATTAGAAAGTTAAAATCTAAGCCTATTTTCTGTTTTGGCCCTATTTCCTATTTTTTCTCATCCTATTTTCTTCACATTTTCTGAGTGTATTTTCCTTTGCATTCATTCTCCTTATTCCATTCTTATTTCTCTACTCCTCAGCTTTAGCCAAGCCTTTTTTGGCTTCAGGAAAATGCAATATATTTGGAATTACTTACCCATGGATTGTTCTTTGTTCTAAACTTTCTCTTAAAGCTTTCACCAGTAATCATTCAAAGCATCAGGGCAACAAGGTTTTCTAGTTTCTTCATAACACCATTTTTAGATATGTAAAATGGAAATTAAGTGAATATTCCATTATTTATCAGCTGAGCTGGGACATAAAATCTAGATTTCCAAATAAGACAAAATACGGCCAACAAAGGATTCATACAACATTGGTCACCTGTAAATCTCATAGTGTTGTCAAAAGAACAATCAATATTCTTAGTCTCAAACGCCAGGCCAAAGCTGGAAGAAAAAAGTGGGAACATGGCTTTCCAAAAGCCATGCTGAGGATTGGGGACACGGCTGGGAACAGGATACTTGACTAAATTATCAGACTGATTCCTCACGTCCTATATCAAATAGCCTCTCCTGGCAAAAGTGCTACTTGCTTGGCTTAATAAAGGCCAACATGAATTTTGTCTTCTCAAAGCATGGAAAAAAACCTGAAGAATGTGGCACCAATCATATACACACACATGTATATGTTGTATATTATTCAATATTATGTATTTCTCTCTTTCCCAAATATTTTGAGTATTCTAGATGAAAGGAGATGAAAGATCAGGAAATCCCTTAACATTGGGAACACAGGTTACATCCAAGTAATGAGAATTTTCAGTATCTCACAGGTATGAGATACCAAGCACTGGGTACATGCATTACACAAAGGCAGCATCACAGTGAAACATCACCCTTTCTCTAATCTTACTTTGTACTGAGTACATGCATTACACAGTCAGACATCACCTTTTCTCTAATCCTCTCCCAACTGTCCCTCCAAATCTAAACATTGCTTCAGGAAAATATGGTAGAGATGTGCAACAGCATCTGTCCAACCTTCCTGTTTTGACTGTCCTGGACAATTCAATTAAATATTACTGATGACACATTTAAACAGAAATAAATACAGTTTACTTCTGGAACAGGTTATACTTGTGTTTTGAATTTTTATTTGCCTTTTTGCTAATTCTCAATTTTTCATCATGTGCAATGACACAATATTTTGAGATATTCTGCTAAACTAATTACCTTCTCTGCATTCTATTAAATAAAAAATATTAAGAGAGCTCTTGAAACATTTTATTTCTTAGAAAAATCAGTATGTTTTGCCTGTGAAATTATATTAACTAAGGTGCCCAAATAATTTTAATGGTCCAAGTGCTTTCTGAACTCCTATATAGCTCCTGTAATTTATATCACGGGTACTCTTGCTTATATGAATAAAAAGTTATAAACTAGCTATGTTTTTAAAAATTATTGTTATATAAATTAACAGGAAAGCAAGAATATAAATCATTTAGCCAAAATTTTTGGCTCATTCTAAATTATGAGGCAAAAGTATAATAAATTAATTAGCAAAATATTACATAAAATTCTCTAGGTATGGCATAATTTTGTAATCAATTAATTTGCTGGCATTCCACTTAACAAGGGCAATTTAACGCAATATATCTATGTTAAGTCCTAAATAGATTGCCGAGATTTGTACAGACGATAGTTTGACACATTGATTGCCAGAATGAATAAACAAATAAAAATGTCATTGCAGTCACCCTGGAACAGTGTTGGAGTGTTCTTGATCACAGCTGCCTTTCAGTCTGTCCTGGTTTCCAGTCCCTTCCTGGCCATTGGTGGTGCTGGCCCCACTTTACCTGAGGGCACTTGCAGGAACTGTTTTGCAAGTGGATCTAAGAGCAGTTAGCTGCCTCTGTGGAGGGGTCTCAGGCCTTTCTCCTCTTACACCAGCAAAGAACTGGCATGTCCTGGGAGCTCTGGAGTTGCTGAGTTTGTGCGAGTCTGGCTGTTTCCCTGCACACCACTCACCCTGGGCATGTGCAATAGCTCAGCCCTGCAGACTTGCATTGCATTTGGTGCTCCGGGGCTCACAACTGCTTTCTTGCTCCTGTGGTGAACAGCAATTACCCCAATGCTTTCAACAGGTGACCAAGTTATTGCTTGTATAAAAGCCCATTGCACCATGAGTGTGCCATTTACACTGTGATTTATTGTTATAAAGCCACAGCTGCTCTGTGCAAGTGCAGTGGGCTTATCACATGGAACAAGATAACCTGCAGGATGCAGCTCTCTCCTCTGTGAGACTGGGAGGTTAAAAAATGAGCCACAGCTCCAGCTAAGTTTCAACTGGGTTCAGTAACAAAACCTGAAGAGCTCGTAAATGCTTCAAAATTATTTAAACTTATCTAAAACAAAAGAGAACAGAAGCACTTGGCTATCATTAGGAGGTGAATAAAGGGCTTTAAGGGATGCAAAGAATTAAATGCATCTCTACATCTACATAAAAAGCCTATGGGAATAAGTAGGCATAAGTGCATAAAGCTGTGTAACTATATAGTTACATATTAAAAACTCATTAAGAGCTCTATGAGGAAATTGACTCTGGTTACCCCGCATACAATCAATGAATGTCTGCTTAGAGTATGAAAAAGAGAGCAATATGCTAAGGGTGTCTAAAAACACAGTACCCAACAACCAAGCCATTCATAACCTGTGCTAGGAAAGAAGAAACATGAAGCTGCAAGAGAGGCTCCCCACTTCATACAAACTTCTCCTATTCTTGTGCAATAGTTCTGACAGTCCTGAGCAACTCACAGTGACTCAACCATTTAGCAATTTGAGCAAAAAAGCATAAAAGGAAGTCACATAAAATCATGTTCTTTCCAAAGTCTGTCAACCATAAACTTCTAAGGAGGTTTTACCAGTTTTTATCATGCTTTTTCTTTACTCTCCATGGCACAAGTCTTGCCTAAACCCAGATAACTCTGGATTCCTAAGTGCAAGCACTCAATAACTTGCCCAACCATTGTCATTTTCATGAAGGGAATGCCTAGATAGTAGCAGTACTTCTTGCTATATTTGCTATTCTTTCATTTTTCTGACAGTTCATGTCTCAACTTTATCCTACTCCTTTTAATCTGCTTCCTTAGATCCTCACCACCCATACTCTGACAGACTTTCTGAATTTCACTGTGGAATTTCTTGTCTGTAATAGCTTTATCTGATTTGCTATCTTTTGAGCAAGTCTTACTCATGCATTGAATGCTATCTGAGAATGTGGGAAGGACTCATGCTCAGAACTTTGCTCTTATTGGCAGGTTAACACCTATTCAGAAATTTAAAACAGGCAAACAATACTTTGGTTTTAATATACTCACAGCTCAAGGCTATTTTTCATCTTGCACTTGAAACTGGATTTGTCAGTCAGCAAAGTGTTACAGAGTACAACCTCTTACTTTATATATTGGACCCACAGGATTTGGTTCTGTGGCTAAACATCTGGATGTCACATTGCAATCCAGCGCTGAGGTTACCCCTGCATGCCTGTACACCACTCTCAGTTTACATTGCTGGATGCACCTTTTCCATCAAAGAAAATGAAAGCCATTATTTTGAGATTTTCGCAGAAATCTTCTTTTGCTCCAGCAGTCCCTCCCTTTTGCTCATCACCAAATCAATCTTAGCTATTAGAAAACATAGAAAATCTTAAGTGAGGGGTAACTGTGAAGTAGGCAGGAGGCAGTAAGCGTGGGAGTTGGCACAAGGCAGTGAGATAGAGATGCCAACTTCAGGAATAATAGATGTCAGAAACCCTAGGAATTATAGGAGAAGGGCATGAACCAGAAAAGTAAGAAAAAGGAAAGTTCTTCAGGCACCTCCAATAGTTGCTGCAGTTCCAGAGGAAGTGATCCTGGGACCTTTTCCTCAGATAATCAGCACATACAATTTGCAGCATACTTTGAGGATCTTAGGGTCCCTCATTTCTTTCTCATCTAAGGAAACTGCAATATGTACATGTCATCCTCTTAACAGCCCATATGGTATAATTATAGTATCTGATGAGAAAAGAATTCTTCTGATAACATCTTTTTTCTCCTGCTTTAGGAAAAAAAAAAAGACATTGGTTAGAAGATTAATTATTGTGCAGCTGAATCTAAAGCTAAGCTTTTTACTGCTCTACATAGAAAACAGAAACATCAGACACCTCCAGAAGAAAGCTCTAAGGTTTCTAGTTTCTGAAGATAGCTTGTTTTAGCAGTGTCTAGATAAGCATGTGACAGGGTACCCTCTGTGCTTTGCACACAAATTGTCATAAGCAACTGTTACTTTTGACAGCTAAATAAACCAGACAGATCGTAATAGATATGGAATATTCTGTTTTACACAGTGGGGACTAAGGCAAAGGCCAGCAAGTTACTGTAACACAGCAGGGAACTGAATCTTGTATGTTGAGTCTCGTGCAAGTTAAAAAAAAAAAAGACTTTTCCTCTAAGAATCTCACCAGAAGATTCTATGTAGCTATTTTTCTACATCTGTGGCACAATAAAATATGCACCTATAAAGGTGGTGAGACAGGGGAAAGGAGTATGGGAAATATTTATGAATAGCATAACTTTTCTAAAATGTCACGATTTGGTGTTAATTATAAAAAATAAACCCCCAACATTTCAGAACTACACTCAAAATTTTCCATGTATCTTACCCTAACATATCTCAGGTAGCATTACTTTCACATTACACATGACATTATTGATGCTGTATGTTCAATTTATGTTTGTTCTCATTTAAAATGCTTTTTAGCTGTTGCTATCAGACTTTTATATACACAAGATGTTAAGTATTCTTATCAGCCATATTCTGGCTTCTCTATTACTTTCAAATATATTGCTAAATCATTTTAGGGCCTAAACCAAAGCTCAAAAATCACAAATAAGCCCTAATATTCTAATGTTCTGTACATGCTATAGGTTAAAATTTTATGTAATCTCAAGTAAAGAAAATATTGAGTGTGTAGAGTTGAGCACATGAATTCTGTGTCATATTACAGTCTTACCTTGTAGGTTTCAAGCACTGACAGAAAAAAAAAAAGGGTACAAAACCCCCTATATTTTGTATTTGCTGTTTGCTCACTTTCTTGTCATAAGTTTCCATTGAAGTCTGAATACTGGCAGAGGAAAAAAAAAAATTAGAAACATGATAAGTACTAAAAATTTGCAAGCTAGGTCTAAGAGGTTTTTTTATATGTTTCAATTAATCTTAGAATTTTAATTTTTTATGTATTTTTTCATCAATACAGACTTGGCACAGAAATATACTTAAGATTTTAAATTACAAAAAAAGATCTAAGTGTCTGTGAACATCAAATCATATAATTTGGCAAAAATGTAGACAACAAAAAGAATATAGTTGAAAAGAATATTCAGTATTATTTATGAATTGTTTATGTGTTTACTACACAGATTTGGTTGTACAATATTTAGTAGTATATTACTGTGGAAAAAATAAGCATTACACTTGCAGAGAGATAAAAGCATGAATTAATCTGCATAACATTATCAACAAGCCCTTTGGATCCCCCCTATACTCCAATGTATTACACATATTCAAGATGCATCCATGAGATGTGCAATCCCTTTTACCTTCCTGATAGAAATAAGAAAAACAATATAGATCCCTATAATGAACAAAGAAGTACTTTAACTCAGGAGAACCCGCTTGTTAAATAATAAGTTGCTACAATTGATAGTCTAATCATCAGGTTTTGCAGAATAATTCAAACTGACTTTGGATTAATAAGAAACATGGCTGAAAACCTTCCACTTTAAGAACTGGCTACTTCACAACACACGAATAGTCCTACATTGCTCGTGTAATGCTGTGTTCTAGTGAAGACCTAACATATCTCTGCTCCCACCGAATTAATTTAATCCAGTTTCTCACCCCAGATTTAGTTGAAGATAGCTTAAGGCATGTTTTATCTTACATTAAAACCTTCTAGAAGTGATTCCACAGTCACTTATCAAGCTTTATTGTAAGAGGTAACTAGCAGTGAGCAGTCCAAAAAGTCTTAACATTAAGATTAAAGAATTTATTTACTCTTTTCATGATTTAAGATTAATCGCAGGCCAATTTGCAGAATTGCACGAAATCTGAAAAAAGACTTTATGAAACTTAATTTTATCATGAAATAAGGTGCAGGTGAAACTCAACATATAAACATTAATGGGTATAAATAAGGAAAAAGTCATTAAATTGTACAAAGTTCTGCACTGTTAAACTGAAATTTGGGGGTTTATAGAACAAACTACATATTTACCAAATTACAGTCTTCTATGCTGGATCCTCTGGAAGCCCTATCATTAATATTCTGGTTCTCTACTTCTTTACATCTATAATCCATATTAAAAGGCTGCTAATGTCACACTCTCTGCTAAACTCCAAAACTTGCTCCAATCAAACTGATCATCTGTAGCACCAGGCTGAAGAAGCTACACAGAGCCAGCCTGTGCTGCAGCAGACCTCTCGTTAGGGGTAGAAATGAGCCAAGGCACAGATACTTAACATCGTGAAAAGGGTCCCAGTTTATTCTTCCTTGTAGCTCAGCCATCCTGACTGATTACAGCAAGCTCCTACCGCAGGGTCCAACTGCAGACTGACTGCTGGTCATTCCTGCTGGCCTGCGACTGCAAGTGTTGGCTTGGAGACTGAACAGACCTAAGCCCGGTCTGCTGTGACTGCAGGCTCTGACTCCATCAGAGCCAGACTGGCCTCACAGCAGATCTTTTACAGCAGCAGCTCTCATCCTTGTTTCATTCTTCCTTGTATCTCTGAATCATTCCTTCTCCCTCAGGGCTTCTCCACAAGGTCCTCTTTCTCCCGGTCCTCTTCCTCAAACTCCTCTGACCAGCCAACCCATCCCTTTTATCACACTTATCTCTATCAGTCACAGCTGTGACCTATGAAGGGCAAACTGTTCCTCTTTGGTAATTAGTACAGCTGTGACATATCAGGAGAGAGGGTGCCTGTAATCCCTTCTTCCACACCTACAGCTTGAATTTTCTGCCGTATGTGGGGTCTATCTCCAGACCCTCTGGGATTTACTTTTTATGACACATAAGTAGCAACAGCACAATCCTTTAATAGCTTCAAGAATAAATGGCATCATTTCAGCATCCCATGAGTGGTTACTCCTATGATGGTCCAGAGTTTAAAACCAGCAACTTTCAACTTCACAGAAAGAAGAAAAACATTAATTAGTTGCCACTAAATCAGTTTCTTGCTTTTCAATATGAATATCCCTCTAAATTTCAGAAACAGATGAAGACATTTTTGATTTTCACACATAAGTCGAAACATCTTGCAAAATACCCAAAGCATTGCATAAAATAGAACTAATTTATTTCCAGAAATACTTTTTTGGCTTTCTGATAATCAGTTGTTTAGAGATTTTTTGAGGCAAAAGTTGCACCTGTACCACCCTGCTTATGAAGTCTGATCAATGCTATTGTGACCTTGTACCTACTATACGTTCAATTTCTACAATATTCTGTAGCAGTACATTTGATAATTTTACTATATTGAGTGAAAAAACCCAACGTCCTATTCGATGTTTTAATACATTATCTGATAATTTAATTACATGACCTTTCTTTGGCATAAAGAAAGAAAATTGTTGCTGTTCTCTTAATTTTCTTTATGCCCTTCAATGATCCAAAGGCACATTCTAAGGAAGAATTTTTCTTGAAGCTGAGTATTTTTAATGTACATTTTCCTTGGTTCAAATCTCTCTTACTCAGATTTCTGTAATCTTTCCATGTATCTTTTCAATTATTTTTTAAAAAAGATAGATAACCAGTATTCCAGACACAAAAATTATGCACATTCATACAATGAATGGTACAGTGATGTTTTCAATTGTCTTTCCTAACAATATATTTGTTATTTACTATCTTTGAGCTTAATTCTTTTATGGTACTAACCAAATGGACAGGCAAATCTAGTTTAAGCAGTAATATCAGTATGTACTGATACTATACATGCACATGATATTATGTTTTTCCAGCCCTTTTATCTCCCAATTTGTTACTATTACATAATTTTTTATTTTGATTATCTTTAGAAATTGTATATATATATTTTTAAATTACTTTCTGAACAGCACAAATGCCACAACAGTTGTTTTGGGACCTAACAAGTTCTTATGAAAATTTAGTATTGCTATTATCTGTTTCTTTACTTTTAATGCCAAGTAATGTATTGAAAATTCTTCCCTCTACTTACATAAAAACTTAGTATCTTTTGAAGGTCAAGTACTTTGCTGGAAGCTTTGTTGTCCTTGACCACATTTCTAATTACAATTTCAAAAATGTAATGGATTTTTGATGCATGACTTCACTTTGGAAAACTACATTGATATTGTCCAATACATCTATCTTAAATGTCTATTCTTACAAATTTTTTTTTTATCAAGGATGGATTTCGGACTTGTTCACAGTTCCAAGCATCCCTCCTAGAAGTCTTTTTAAAATTGATACCACATTTGTCCCCTTTCCTTCGTGTGCCTACTGTTAAACAACAAAGTATACACATTTTTAAGAATTTCATACTTGAGTTCCTTGCAAAGCCCTGAATGAGTTCTGAGATGGGATGATTTATTGCTGTTTGTTTTATTGATCCAGTCACAAGACCATTTGTATGACATTTCAACTTAGGATATTTCTTGATTAATTACCAATGGATACTGGATCCAGCATGAAAATCTCTAACCTCTTCTGTAATAAACATAGATACAAAACACTTTAAACTTCTCTACTACAGCTTTATCAAAGGTCCAAAGGATATTTGAAAGATCCTTTTGCTGCTCTGCTATCTGCCAGCACTACTAGCACACTACCAGCTTTCTGTCTGCTTGTGATATTAAAGAAGACTCTAGTATATAGTTCTTAAAAATTGTTTGGGTATTTTTTCATTAATATTGTATTATGTCTTGTCTACCATGGTTTGCTATATTTACTTCTGAGGAATGGACAGGGGAAGCTTAATTATTGGTTTTTTTTTTTTATTTTAGCTCTAGTTATTAACTTTATTTCAAGTTTTGAAGGGGATTTTTTTTTTTTTTTTTTTTTTTTTTTTTTTTTTTTAATTTTTTTTCAATTTTTAAAGGGGTTTTTTTTTTTTTTTTTTTTTTAGCTTTAGAATGAATACCAGAACTTGGCTCCTTTCTGGTTTGATCCTTTGGACAGAATCTGCTTTTTAAAGTATCTTTTATTTCTAACACTTTTCTTTATTCTGTTCTTTAACGACATGAACTTCTTTCAGGCCTCTTAAAAATCTTTTGATTAATAATCTGAATATGGCTATACCGCCTGCATAACAGCCTCCAGACATTTTATAATTTTGACATCTCTTAACTACTTTCCTCCCTTCTATACAGCCCTTTTCAATGTCGTGTTACTGTAATGAAGTTTTAAGATTTTCCTTTGTACTTGTTCTCCAATGTTTTCATTAAAAAAAAAAATGTACAAATATATGCAAAAAAATCCAAGCAAATTAGTAGAGCAAGAAGTTGGTAAGACAAAGGTTGGACCTAAACAGCAGAACCTATGTACTTTTGGTATGCTAAGAGTACAACTAATACAATTTACCATTGTGCCTTCAGAATGTACTTTATTTTTTGAAATTAGGTTCTTCAGTCATCTGGAATAAAATCTGAGTAGTCACCAAGAATTATGAGACAAAATAAGGACTGAAGAGCTTTTCACAAAGTAAAGGGCTGACTACTTCTTTCTCTGAAAAATTTTAGTATTGTTTCTCATTGATTAACATTGCATCCTGAGGTTAATGGCTTCTTTAGAAACCTCCTTTAGTTCTTCTTTAGTTTCCCCTTTAAAAATAAGTACTCAATGTTATTAAATTATTTTGAATAGTGGCAATGGTATTATGAAGCATTGTACTATTGAAATACGTATAGCATACTTAAAATCATACTTCTCAAACTTTAACTGGCTATCTGATCCTAATGAACAATCAATCTCAGCTCTGTGATAAAAGTATTTTTTACCATAGTATATTAGAATTTTCTAAGGAATATCCATTAAAATTGCAACAAACCAACATTCTAATTTTCACTAGTATTCTAAAAATCAACTGAAGTTATGGCTGGTTCTTTGTTTGTTGAATCACACTGCAGTTTGAGAAATTAAGTCCTGAGAGATCGTGCTGTGTTTCCATAGCAATGACTCTAAGTTATAAAATCAGCTCTGAAGAAAGGGTCCTGCTGTCAGATACAGAGGGCTCATTTCCATGGACTAAAAAAAAAAAAAAACCAAAACCAAACCAAAAGAGAAAAAACACATCCCCCCCAAAAAAACAACAAACATCTGTCATTGTGTTGGTTCTATGGAGAGCTAGCAATATATCTCTTCAAGGTTTTAAAAAAACATCTATTCTAACTAAATAAAAATGTCTTAAATACTCTAAGCAGAGATCAAATTTAAAAACAAATTTTCTAAAACTGGTATATCAGCTCTAATGCAGTAACAGGCAGCAACACTATCTAATAAAACATTTCATTTTCTCCAACATGGATTTGTTAGCTAGTATATACTTTTGCTGCATTACTATTAAACTTTATAGATTACTGTATTAATCTATGTTGAAAACAGTTTCATTTAACCACTTCTAAAAGTCTCTAATTTAGAAAAGTTCAGTAGATTTTTACCAATATTTTTAGATAAAAGACCATTTGGAATGAACTTAAATAGTCTGATTATTTCTGACTACCCACACTACTTAAGTTCTAGGATCAAGAAGTGAGCCACTCTGGATCACTCCATCAACATTGACAAGATCTGAGAAATGACAAAAATTGCTCTAGATTTTTTCTATCCATACAAGGTCAGTAGAATTTTTCACAAAGACATGAGGAAAATATTATGTTTGCACATATATGCATACACATATTATAAGATCTAAATTAATTTTCAAAAAATTCCTCATTTCTGAATGTGCTAAGTCAGCTCTGAATAACAGCAATAATGGAATATACAAAATAGAATTCTCATTCCTCCATAAGATCATCATACTGTACGGTAACTGCATGCACAGAAATACACATACTTGGTGTGTAAACTAGCTTTAATTTCTTTCATACCAGTGCAGTTAGTTTGTTGGAATGACAAAACAGATTTTTCAAACACCAAGGAGATAATTTCATGCTGCCACGAAAAATAAAATGGCAATGCTTACCTTCCAAACTTTTTATACCTGAAGAGCACAATATACTATCAGAGTGCAACCAATAACTTCATTCACCCTTCTGTAGTAATCAGTTGTAAATCATTCTCCTGCAAGGCTAATTATTTGTGTGCCCATCCTTCCTAAACTTCGGTATGAATGGCAAATTTCAGTTTTACTTTGTCAATATCCACTTGTACCTCAGAACTCAAAAGACACTTGCAATACCATGCAGTAGTAAACTCAGCAGCCTAATAAGATGTAATAAAATTAGGCTGAAAAACTTCAGTATTGTCTATTAAAAAAAAAATTGATAAGCCTGTTATTTTCACTCTAATACTTTCTACACACACATAGTAATAGAAAAATAAAAATTAACTTTCAAAACTCATATTATGAAAAGACTCCACTGTCACACATTTCTTTAAAAATCACAATTTTTGGGCATATATTTATGATTCATGAAAAGATTCATAAGTGAAAAGGTCTTCAGTAAATATCATAAGGAATTAAAACCATTGCTTACTTAAAAGTAGCAGAACCCAGTCTGTAATTTTATTACAATGATATATTACTGTAAAAATAATGACTTCAGATACACGCACATACCTAAATAGACACACACACATTTTTTATTTTTATGTAAGCAAATTCATCTCTGCCACAGTCATGTAGAGTATTAAAAGAAAGGTATTTTTTATTTGTGTTCAATGCATATCAAAGATACACTATCCATTCACAACAAATTCACCTATACAATATCAAACTCACATCAGGCTTTTCTGCCGTGCCACTAATCTTGTAGATCCTCTTTACTGAATATTCCAACTATGAAATCTTAGAAATACAGTCACTTTAGAAATTTATAGAACTTTTAACATGCTGGTCAAAAGTAAGAGATAAAATAAACAAAACATTGACACAATCTTAACAAAGTGGAAAGATGAAGACAAGTACTTGCAGGACTGGGAGAGGGATTTTCATTTTATATTCAGTGGCAAATAATTTGTTCCTAAATTCTTTATTTCCACTTCTTATGTTCATGAGATTCAGAAAAAAAAGTGCCCTTTATCCATGAGCTCAGAGATAAATTTACTGGTAACACCGAGCTGAAAACACTCCTGAGAGATGTTATCACATGAATCTAAGAAGCATGTGTAAAATGTGCTAATTCAAACTATGCAGAGCATATACATATCAAGTTTTATAACAAAAATGCTTTCACTGAAGAACCTTCTGCTTCAACAACCTTTTAAGAGACAAATCATTGGCACCTCAAAAGAAATGCACTAGACAATTACAATGAACATCAGTGCAGAAACTATACTCACAATAATCTACAGCTTGCCACTAAAATAGTAACAGCATCAGCACGTATTTGCCCACAAATTTCAGTACAAGATAATAGATCTGACAAACATGCACTACTATAGAGGATTTAATACACATTCTTATTTCAGAGTTGATGCATTAAGCTTCAGTTCTGAGACAGCCCACAGAACTAAAACAATTTACTTGATCACAACTCATAGAAGCAGAAATGAACCCATAGATTTTCTTTTAAAAGTATGTTCTCTTTTTACCACAAGGACTTGCTACTTGTCTAGAAACCATTTACCCCCTGGCAATACTCAGTCAGTAGAATGTCATTGATTACTTCAGGTATTTCTGTATTTGCAGAGGCATACCATGGCACGATCTCTTTTAAAACTTCCCATACCACTCCAAGTACTATGAAATAACGTAAGAAGATGAGTCAAATGCATTTAATCAGTGTAAAAATATTAAAAATTGTCATTACAGTATTTTTTTCCAGCTGGCCAAGAAGTAAAATTGGTGGGACACCAAAGTGAAATGGGATCTGGATATTCCTTAAATCTATTTCAAACCTCAAAATCATTACAAATGTTCTTCCCTGTCTCAATTTTGGTTGCACACTGGAGTCCTCTTTTTTTCTCTACTGTACCCTTAAAGCTTGGAGTAACTGCCTTGTTAAATACATTCACTTTTCTCCTCCCTTGCCTCAGTAACTGTGCCCTTGTAACCATCTTACTCCTTTGCATTTGTACAAATCCTTTCTCACAGGCCTATTTTTACTCAAATTTCAAATAAGTATCATGATTGCAGCAACAGTCCACAAGGAAAACTCTCCACTCCCTATAACAAGAAGCAGAATATTGATTTGCTTTAAGTACAGAGAAAGCATTGGTCAAGCAGGTGGGAGAGTTCCTATAGTAGCTGCTATTCCATCAGCTTTCCTTAGGATCATCAAACTAAATTCTCAACTCTGAAACATTATGCGAGGTTGCATATTTAGGTTTTTAAACACATTAAGCACATAAAAAATACAGTAAGTGTTCAGGGATGATGAATTTCTAGGCACTTAATTTTAATTCTTTTCTAGAGAAATTCTGTAAATTCTTCTGAAAGTCCCATTAGACATCAGTGTGCCATGGCCCAAACCACTTCATGGCAAGAGTGAAATGATACCTTTACAGCAATTCCAGAGGTCTCTCAGAGTAATGAAGATCCACTACATTGTTACCATAAATTGCATTTTAAACAAGATACATTACTCAGTTGTACAATACCATACAACAGATTTCAAATATTTCTATACACAAAAACAAAGGAGTGACTTTTAAAGTCACAGGGAAAATAAACTGCCACTAGGAAAAAGTAAGGGCTGAAAGGTGAGTGCAAAGTTGTCAAGACCAGTAAAGTGCTCAGATAACTACAGTGAGAAAAGACCAGTGGATGACAAAAGTTAAGTAAAGACAAAACAGAGACTTGTCCTTTCAAAAGGTTTGATTTCAGAAGATTTTTTAATAACATATACAGAACATTTAATTGTTCCTTCACATTTAAAATAAATATTATGGACTCTGGGCTGTAAAAGCATAAACATACAACAAACTATAAAAATGAGTTATTTATAGCTATTTAAGGGATTTATAGCAAAAGAAGCAATATCAGGTTCCTTAAAAAAGGGAGTAGTTAACCTGGAAGTGGTAAAAATCTGACAAGTGCTTTTTATGTCTCAGACACTATCTTTTGACTGTGGTCACACCCATATCTATGTCAGTTTACCCATCTGAGTATAGCAAAACAAAATAAGTATTAGTAAACACTTCTTTCAGAACAGTAAACATTTCAGACCTTGCAGAAATGCAATAGGAAAATGCAAAAAAATATGGAGATTAATAAGAGGCACACTTCAACATGCCAGGTTATGTATCTGCCATCCAATTTCAGTAATTTCTCAAGCAGCTGAGGGCATTAGATGACATCTTATTACTTGAACAAGAACAAAGAAATGACAAAAAAACAAAACTGTAAATAAGTAAGGGATATATAAACAAACATTTTTCACACCAGAAAGACCCTAGAAATTTATAGTGGTAGCTGGTTTATATTTATTTGGAATGACAGTTTGGTTTCTGCTTTAACAGAAGTCCTCACACTCCCTTAACCACTTAATGGACAGACTACAGTGAGATCTGAGTAAAGGGAGTAATTTTCATGGGTTCAGCTGAAATCAATGGAATTTTAGCTGTTACTAGTGGTCACAACAGTCTGAGCATATGAACTAAAACACAGGATCAGAACCTTATACGTAGATTAAAAAAATTAAATAATCAACTAAGAAAGAATCCACTTTACTAGGATTCAACACTTGCTGCAAATAAGCCAAATGCTGCAATTTCTACAACTCCAAAGTTTACAGCTTTGTCATTAAATTCTATGAAAATCCCCCAAAAAATGTATTGCTGAGGAGGTCTGTGTAATTGAAGCATTCTAACTTCATAAAAAATGCCAGTTAATAATCACAAAATTTGACAGGTGAGGTTCTTAGGACTGAAAATACTCATTTTCAGCCACACCACAGTCTTACAGACAGCATTGGTAGGGTGCTTATCTGAATAACAGTAGGACTTTAGTATCTACAATTCTGGAACAACTAAATGGCCTAGATGAAAAAGAGAAACCTCAGATTTGAAATTAAACAAATGAGTAGTTCCTCTCATTGCTACGAAATTAGGTTGCTCCTAAATCAGACACAAAAAATAGTATTTCCTACAATTAAGTTATTGTAGGATGAGTAAGATAGTGGGTTTAGAAACTTTAAACTTCTAAAAAAGCATACTAGGTCTGTGTATGCAGTAAATTAGCAGAATATAAGCAACAATGGAAGTTTTTAATATTTTTTTTTGCATTTTTAGGGGTTTTTTCCCCCTAAATTTTTCACTCTAATTAAAAACTTTTTTTTAACAATTATTTTAAAGTAATAGAAAAAAAATGTTCTTGGTTGGTATCCAGAAATCTGCAAAAGTCTAAACCGAACAGAAAAAATATAAGTAAACTAGAAATCTTTCTGCAGTTTTTTGGAAATTTCTTTCAAATACTTTTTTTTTTTTTAAACAAAACCCAGTGATGTTGCATCACACAAAACTCTTCAGTGCTTTTACCACAAGCTAGTCATATGTCAAGAACTCTGTATGTAAAGCATCAAAAAGCGTAAATGTAGATTATTCCACACACTATAGACATGCATCCTGCAAGAAGCAATGAGGATTTAGATTACAGCATCAGTTTTGATGCGAAACACAATACAGGAATAAAGGAAGGAAGAAACTGTGCCAGTTTTTTGTTATACTTTGGTCATGTACTGTTATCCCATGCAGATGTTCTGAAAACTCAGCATGCAAGTTACAAAGTTAAAAAACAAAAACCAACAAAAACAGCTGAACAACAAAAAGCTTTCCCTGAATATTTTTGAACCAAAATATCCAGTAAGACAGAATTGCCAATATTCTCACAATCTTTACTTTTCAAAATAAAATTCAGTAGTAGTGCATATACATTCAAAAGATATAGTAAAGAAATTTAATAACAGATTCTTCAGCTCTCAATTTCTTTCTCAGTACAGTCAATACATTAGGAAACAACTGGGAAAGCTGGGACAGCTCACATAAGCCACTGTTCTTGTTCTTTTCTGTACTTCTCAGACCACTTCTGAGTAAGCTCTAGGTAAACATTTGGTTTATGGGGTTTATAATCAAGGTAAACCACCTGTCCAGTCCGTTTAGGGACAGCTTTTTCAATCTGAGTTCCCTCGTGCCACTCATTGAAAGATGTGATGGAAATGATCTCTGGCCGCACCAGAAGGGCCGCGCTGAAGGCAGTCTCATAGTACTTCCCATTGACACGGTTCCGGGTGTTGTGGTTGTTCCATGGTCGGATGCTGGTATCTATATAACCTGGCCCCACACTTGGAATAAACATTAAGTTGTTACTATCACAAAAGGCTTTTAAACTTGCCCAATTATGATGAGATGAGCCATAGGAGAAGCCATTGGTGGCGAAGTACGTGTACATTCCATCAAAACCACCTCTGTGAATGTCATGCTTATGTCTTTCTTCTACAAGAAGTGCAATGAATAATGCATCATAAGGAGTATTTCGAATACTCTGGGATCCAGAGACAGTTAACAGATTTGCCCATATTTCAGGAATTGTTACGTAAGAGTCATAAACGTAAAACATGGGAAGAAGTCTGCCTGTGCTGGTCTTATGCCTGTAAAAGGCTGGATGGCTTCCGTATCTACAAAGCAAACAAGTATTGTTAGGACAAAATCTGCCATTTAGAGAATACTGGTGCACAATCTAAGCTGAAGATTTTTCCTAAAAATTAATTTAAAAAGACAAGACCTGGACTTTGAACCACAGCACATCATATCCACTTTCAGTCCAGTGTTTGCTGAGGTATCAAACAATTACTCTTCAAAGAACCCTTAAACTACTACAAATTAGTAAGTGTCCTGGGTTTTGCAGAGACAGAGTTAATGTTCTTAGTAGCTGGTCCAGTGCTGTGTTGTTTTTGTTTTTTTTATTTAGCATGAGAATAAAATTGATAACACAGTGATGTTTTGTCTGCTGCTAAGTAGTGCTTACCCTAAGTCAAAGACCTCTCAGAGTCTCCTGCACTGCCAGTGAGGAGCTGCACAAAAAGTTGGGAGGAAGCAAGGCCAGGACAGCTGACCTGACCTGGCCAAAGAGATACACCACACTTCAGAATGTCATGCCCATATATAAACTGAGGGAGCCACCTGGAAGGGGACTGAACACTGCCCAGGGCCGGGCTGGGTACTGTTCTGTAGGTGGTGAGCAATTTGTCTTGGGTTCTGTTACTCTCTATCCTTCTCCTCTCCATTAACATTCTCAATAATACTATTGGCATAATACAATGCTATTTTGTTCTATCATTAAATTGCTCTTCTCTCAACCCATAAAGTCTCCTTTTCCTTCTGATTCACTTCCCCAGTGCTGGGGGATGAGAGGGGAAGTAAGGGGCAAGCTGGTGGTACCTAGTTGCTGGCTGGGGTTAAACTGTGGCAGTAACTTAGCATCAAACTGCACTACAGTTATCAATGTCCTCTGAAGGGTAATCCTCTAATTCAGAATGAAACTGATAAGCAAAACAACTAATAGCTGTACAGAATTCGTCATGAGCAACTAAAATCATTAGAATCAACACAATAAAGCTCTATCCGCTAGTTTGTCACTATCAAAATGTACATTTAATTTAATTTATAGATCATGTTGCTAATCTGGAGTATCTCAAGTATGGCTTGTGATATTAAAGAATATTATGTGATATTAAAGCAATTTAAATTCGAGAATCTATGTAAAATTCACACTTCAGTATTTAAAAAACAGACTGAGTTTTGCAGCACTGAAATATGAACAAAGCTCCTTTCAGTTCTCTTCAGTCTCAGTAGACATTCTTATATGTTTTTACAATCTTTAGTTCATATCCAGAAGTCCCCTAAACCAGCATGTAAGAACCCCCAAGGAAAGCATTCTGGAAAAACTCACTTGTCAATGATGTACTTGACGTTGTGGTACATGCTGCGATCATCTCTGTCCTTGTAGGGTTCAATATGAAAAGTGACCTGAAAGACAAGTACGCCAGAGCAACACAAACCTAAACACTACTGACTGTGTGGGAACTGAGTATTATAGGAAGCAAGGACCAGTCACAAAAAACGTAATTCTCTGCAGACCAAACATTTCATTAGTCTATACTAAGAATAATCCAACCCTAGTACAACTCCTGCACTACTAACATTAGAAGATTCATATTCCAGGAAGTTTGGTATTAAATACTCAGGTTTTTTACATTAAAATAGAACACTGTTTTTGTTTACCCTAGACTACAGCAAGCGGTAATTATGCTTCAGAAAACTTAAAAAGCTACAAAACCTAAAACTTAAAATATTACCTATCTCAATGTCAAAGAACTGATAAACTAATGAAACATTTTAATATTTAATTTCTAACTAATGTATTAAAATCTGCTAAAGACAATGCTCCAAGGATAGTTTCCAGAGTCAAAATACATTTTATGATATGGGAAATGAAAAACTTTAATATAAAATTTTACAGATTTATCAACAGCAACAAGCTCTTGGAACTAAATCTAATATAATGCACTACTATTCCTCTGAATGTCAAGCTTGGAGCTTATGAAATTGATTAACCAGTATGTGTGAATTCCAATGTAAAAATGAATTTGTTTTCAAATAGACAATCATGGAAGAATACATTACATTAATCAAAGCAACAACTTTTTCAGAAGCAATTTTAGAGCAGAATGTATTTAATAAAGTCTTTGACAACTCTGCAACAGTAGAAAATTTCCATTGCAGAGCCAATCTCTCTCTCTATTAAGTAGAAACTATAGAAAAATAGCATTGGACTAAATCACTAAGACTGACAGTAGAGGCTGTGAGTGCTATAATTTCATCTTTATTTCCAACTATCAAAACCAGGCAAATCAAAAGGGTGTATCTTCTCCCAGACTTCTATTTAGCAGACATAACAGAAACATATTTTGTGTATTGGCTTTGGTCTACTGAGACTTCTAACGCTCATTGTAATAATTTACTAGTGCAAGAATGCTTAAAAACATCACAGTGAAGGTAGCATTTCCTGCAATATCTATATTCCAGTAATTCTTCCAAGTGGTAACAGCAGCTTCATCCATATTACAATCATTACTATACTATTACACATTATTGTATTTTCCCTGGGAGCTTATTTCATTTGGCCTTGACTCCTTTGAGACTTGGATGTTAACAAGTTCCTTTAGGTGAGAGCAAACTCTATTAGATGGTCTGAAAATTTTGGGAAAGGATAATACCTTTTTCTCTCCTTTTAGAAATTTATTAGTAGATAGAGTGGAACCTATGCCATATCATGCAAATCACATAGTATTTTTAACCTTTTCAAAATTACTTCTGCATCCAATTTAATCATCCTATTTTCCTCCTGCTTGCTAAGGAATCCACAGTTACCTCCAGTGACAGGAAATTTCACTGAGAATCTGGAACCCATATAACCAACTAAAACCCAAGCAGAGGAACAGGCTGTGTTTTCAGTACACAGTGCAGACAGCACACTCCAGAGATGAAACATATGCAGCTACTTGAAAACTCAAATTTATTACTTTGGAGAGATTAAAATGAAACACACATTTTCATTATCACAAAAGGGAAATACAAATTTTATTCTAAAAATAAACAAAACCAAACCACAATTTAAGATTCTACTGACCAATTCATGTAATTTTTAACTGACTTGATATTTTACCTATTTTAAGAAGTCAATAACCCAGCCTTTCTATCCTGTCATGCCCTAAAGTAACCCTGAAGTCTGAGCAGTATGTCTCTGACCTTACAATCCAAAGCAAGCGTTCCTGGTAATTTCTGGAATAAAGACATTAATTCAAACTAGATATTCTAAATCTTTCTTTATTCCTCATAAATGCTCACTCCTGACCTCTATGATCAGGGGCTATCAAGTCATGAAACAATGCAAAATGAAGGTAAGTCTCTCTGCTTTCTCAGAGCTGCTTAGTTTAAAGCTCATTGTATTTCACAGTATTTTGGAATACATAATACTTCCCTAAACTCCTAAGACTCACTGGAAAACAACATAATGTCCTATAATAAAAACTGTTTCATGAAAACAAATTAGACAAAAGTAAAAATTCACAACACTATGCCTTAGATTCTGCAGATTACAATATTTATTCTGCTTATAAGGGAATATTATTCAGGTCCTACTGAATTTCAGTGCAATTCAAAGGCTTCCATAACAAAATATAGTTTTAATAATAGGAAGGTTTACTTTCCTAATTGGTCTTATTACATGCATCTAGAAATACTTTACCTTTAGGTTGTATTTGTGTGCATGATCCAAAACAACTGGCACTAAATCATCAGTTGGCTCTCCATTTTCATCAGCCATACCTGGTGGGTACCATGAAAGCACTATTACACCTGAAAATACAAAACCTGAGCTTTAAATCATGTTGGACATATTACAGGTATACCGTAACATTGTCATGAGTTACAATAACTGATGTGAAACCTACATAAATCAGTCTCAAATCACTTTTTGATCAGTTACAAAATCTCAGCATTCTCAGTGGATTTTAACTCCTCTCTTTATAGGACTGCAAAACAAACAGATCATGGTTAGATCATTTGTTAAGGGAACAAATCTGTACTCAGTGCCCTAAGCCTAACACTTCAGAGCTGTTCCCTCCCACTTTTCAGCACAGCATTCCAACTTTCAGTTTGTACAAGAGGAAAGAGAGTTCTCCACCAAGGCACTATAGCTATGCCATGATACAGGCAGAGAATACCAAGATACATGGGATGCAGAACACCCAAGAAATGAGAGCTGTGCATGTGATGAAGGAGATTCTTATCTTATGGAACTTTATTACCCATCACATTTCTTCATTGTATCTCTGGCTCAAATACAAAAAAACCATTTATTACTAGAAGCAGTGACTTCAATCCCACAACCTTCTTTCTTGCTGGTATATTAACTATGGTGTAATCCATCCTTCCAAGCATGTGAAATTAGTTTTTAAATTTATTAACTTCAAAAATGCTTGAGTAACTCTCAATAATTTAAGGATGTTACCAGTGCTGTGGAGAAAAAAGACAACAAATAACATGCCTTCATATTGTAAATTTTTCTGATGCTCTCCAAGAAAGCAAGAAAACACAACTTTTCAGAAAGGCTAAACCCATTCCTTCTAAAATAAAATCAAGTTAGATAAACAGATTAGATCTTTTAGTTGTGCAGCTGGAAACAATATCAAAAAAGAAGCTAAGTCTGAAAGCAATACATGAACTACTGATGTAGAAATATTTTGCTAGCAATGCTATTTAGAACATACAGTAGAATAAGTCAATGTGGTTATTTTTAACTAGGTAATGACAATGAATAAATTTATTGAGCTGGAGAAGTATATATTCTAAATTCCACCTACTTTACTAACATGATAACATTTCTGATGAACAATTTCCAACAAACAATTCCAAAATTAGGAAAAAGAAACCATAAATTACAGTGAATACATAATCACACAATATCCAAACCAGAAATTTGCGCTCACTACACACAGAAGTGAGTTCAACCACCCTTAGGCACATTCTCTCTGCATTTTATCAGAAAGAAAATCACAATAACAGATAATCACAGGAGACAGTCTGCTCAAGGAAAGCAAAATGCAATATTTTACTGCATTTTATCAGATTATCTTTTATTTCACCCTAAAGAAAAGGAGTAAATGCAAATGAGTAAGGTAAAGGACAAGCAACAAATCTCGATATCATGAATGCACTTGACAAGACTCTCTTTTACATCTTCAGGAAATACATAAAAGCTCAGGAGACAGATTTGTTGATCAAGTAACCTAAATACACATTTGCACTGTGCTTTTCCTGAGAAACACTACTACACATTTTCTTTCCTGTGGTTAAAAAATAAAGTTATGTACCACTTCAAGAGTCTAAAAAAAAAAAAAGAATGGACTTGATGATAAAAACTGCATCATAAATATTTAAAACCAGAATAGTCAATAAAAACAAAAGTGGAGTATCACAAAAAAAGGCCAGTGCAAAAAAATAAATTTCCCCAAGTAATCTCATGAATACAATTTACTGTAATTATCTGTAAAATATTAGGAAGCTAACACATAAGAATTGTAAAATATAGGAAGAACACAGGGAAGCACTGCATGAGACTCCTGTTTCCCCAATCTCTTATATGCCTTCAATCATTAGACCGTATTTGCTGAAAGAACCACTTACATTTTTCTTTTTTCATAAGATTGATCATGTGACTGTAAAATACAGTCACATAATGGCTAAGAGAGAAAAAGGAGAAACTGTAAATAGCCTCACAGTACACAAAAAATGAACTAAGTACAATTCTTAAAAAGAAAAAAAAAGATTATTTATGTTAGTCAAATCTAGATGGAGGAGAACAAATTCAATTGTACTTCAATCCTAAAGTCAGAGTAACAGAAGAAAAAAAATTACTCTTTATAAATATCTGTTATGTTACTGTCCTGGTTTAGTGTCACAGGAAGCCTGAACTATTCATTCACATTGCTGAGTTTTAAACAGAAAACCAGCTGAAGTTACAAAAAAAAATGGATCATGCAAAGCATTGTTTCCTAGTAATTGGCACCTTTTCCACCAGCAGTCCAATCTTCTTAGACATCTCTGTTAAAAGGATGAGAAACATCACGTATTCTTCTAAAGCTGCAAGTGCCCCTCTTGCCTTCATCACGCTATCAATACATTATTTTGTTTTAGATAAGACTAAAACAGTGCTTATTGGCAACATAGCTGAGATTTCTCTGCAAAGTCTTATTATTCCTGTTGGTGGAGTAATAAGATGCTACTGAAGAGGGTGAGAAATTTCCTATGTTTGTATTAACCCTTGTACAAAATAAAGGTTAGGTTAAAACCCACAAGATGACAACAACAAAGAAGTAAACGCTACACAAGTAAACATCACTAAGCAAAATATAACAATCACGTTAAACCTTAATCATTAGGTGAATGAAGGAGATTCAATACAAGGTGATTAGCAGTATCAATAATGCTATGAGCTTTCGTCATATTGCTCCAACTACCTTTAGCTGTTCAGAGTTTAATATTAGCCTATATGACTGCTTATTTTAAAGGAGATTAACATAAAAAGGATCATAAAGCCCAACAACTAGGAAAAACACCAAAAATATTTTGAATATTCTTACGTATACAATTCATCCTATTTAGAAAAAGGGAACATCAATTTGTATCGAAAGAAGGTATTTTGGACAGTAATGAATTAATACCTAACTGTTATTGCACACACAGCATTCAGAGAAAAAATCATATTTGAACACGCTGCTCCTTAACCATGTCAGTATGATTAACTGAAACCTGTTCTTTAAAATGAAGTATCCATCTCCAAAAATAAAATACACAGACATATATTCTAGTCAATGTTTCAGTATTTTCACTTATGTTATCAGCAGTAAGTCACGAAAAACGTGTTCCTACAGTATTACAAACACCATTCTTAGGTTTCTGTGCTGTTACATTCATCAGCTTTGAAGATGTAGGTTTCAGCTGGGGGTTAAAATTCAGAGATATAAAGACTTTTACTAGTTTCAGACATTTCCTGAATTACACAGAAAAATAGAAGGATAGCTCAGTTGTGCTTATTCACACATGTACGGCTGGATAAATGAACAACATGCTGAAATGATAACATTCATTACCAGTTGAAGCTGAACGCATTTGTTTCATGTGGGCTTCTATGACAGAAGGGTCTTTGGAACTGTAAGATCCAAGCTCTGGATAAAAGTTGGCCCCAATGTCCTCAGGAGGATTATGCCTTCCCTTTGGATAATTGTTTGCAATTTTGGGATCCCAATGAGGCAACAGTGGATGATTCCAGTGAATATATTTACCGTCAAACTGTGGATTCCCATACCAAGTATAGTAGAATATGTGAAAGTTATAATTAGGAGAAGACAGCTCCTCTTCCAGCTTTTTTACTGGAGACATAGATGCTTTCATAGTATTGACAGCAATACTGTGCAAATTACTGACACGTGTTACAGTATCTCCTTGAGCCCTATTTAGGGAATTCTGTTTGCTGTCTAACAGCACTGTCCGTTGTTGAAGCTCCGGCAACAAACCAAGTCCAAATGGATCTCCAAAGCCAGCTCTGTCAGGTCTCAGAGTCTTCAAAGCCATCATTATGGAGCAAATAAACAAAATAAAAAGCAACAAAATGATGCATGTTCTTCTGCGAAATCTTGCCATGATGTCATAGTTCAGAATCCCAACAGAAGGATTTTGGCCGCAACTGATCAAAAGACAAATATTTCCAAGTCAGATTTCTTATTACCTAATATTCAGCAGTATGAAATGCTTCATAAAATCTCTACATTATAAAAATAACACAGAGACAAATGTGATGCATACACTGACCACAGAACTAGCAGACTTTGTGGAGGGTGGAGTACACAAACAAAATCCCATTTCGTTCTTTGAGAATGTGTCACATTCTGAGATTCTACCACCAAGGACTCAAATATTTATAAAGTATATTACTTTTGAACTTAGTTTTTATCCTAAGCCACACAAATCCCATGAAATGGAAATTCTTGTAACATTATTTCAGAACTATTATGTTTTGTAAGTGCTATTCAGGTAGGAATAATAAAGAAAACAGAAGAAAAAAGCAGAAGCCATGAAAGGAGAATAACATAGCAGAACAAGAGCAAAAAACAAAATGGGGTATGACAGAACTACAGCTTATGTTCAGAATCCAGGTTTCATTCACTAACCTATTTACTGGCTTCAGACCAAGCACTTTGTTTTCTGTTAACCAATATATTAACAAAATACTCCAGCAAATCAAATTTGAAACCACGATGCTTTGCAACTTTACAAATCTAAAATTTTATTTTATTTTTTTTCTGAATTATGTAAGCAAAAACCAGCATAGCATTAAGGATGTACCTCAAGCAGAAAGCCTGCAAGCTAGCTGCTGGCAGCCAGTTAGCACAATGTCACAGCTGCCTGACACCTCATGTAGTGTTCCAGGGCTAAATTCAAAACAAGGCCAATGGCACATAGCAGGATTTGAACAAGGAAAGTAGGGGGAAGAAAATCAGTGTAATTGAAGGTCTGATTACTTTATTTATAACTTTAATTCCTGTACAACATTATCACAAGAGAACCAGAGAAAAGGATTAACAAAATTTAGGTTACCACAGAATTATGTGGAACAAGATTATGCATAAAACTGACAACACTAAACTGGAAAATCTAAGTATAAATTTCTGATTCAAGGGTCATTAGCATAACTGTGATTTGTATTTCTGTAGCAGACCTCCAAATTTTAGTTTTAAAATACTTATAAACTATTTGACCTTATTTTCCTACCAGTGCTATAGTGCATTAACATAAAGCTCAGTTGTCACGATATGCAGGTTGCTACTGTTACGATAATTTTAGGTAAGCTGTTTGAGAATATACTTTTTAACAATACAGCCTGAATAGCAGTATTACACTGCCACAAAGGGAAGTTCTGCTTCCATTTCCAATATTAATCTGTTCATGCTACTGTCTATTCTTATTTCTGGGATTCATTTGGTTTTCACAGTAAGGTCACTCATTTACTTTAAGAGCAAAGCTTTTACTTTAAGAGCAAAAAAAAATGTTAACTAAGATTTCAAAAATAAACAAAATGAACATCCCAATGCACTTTTACCTTGTTAGAGAGTGGACTCAGTTGAATGAGTACCACAGCATTAAAGCCAACAAAGAACAGATGGAGCAAGGCAAGACCATGAAAATGATGTTGTTCATTTTGCCCAATTGGATCCTGAAACCATACGTTTGGCTACTGTCAGGGAAAATGATTTTACAGCATACATGCTTAAGAGGTTTTCACACTGCTTTATGTCAAATTACAGGGTTTATTTTCTATGGCTAATAATCCATCCCATGATTTTAGAATTCTGTCAGAGATTGTTTGGAGTACGGAACATCTTACTTTAACAAGAAATAAACTTTAAATACACTCAAACTGCTCCTGCTATTTTTTACTACTTTTCAGTCTTCTTTCTACCTGGTAATTTAACTCAATTTTCAGATTAGACAAACTGAAGTTTTCTGAAGGTTTAGGATTTTTTTAATGGAAACAGTATTATTCATCTCACTGTGTTAATGTGTTCCATTTAATTTAACCCAGATGCCACTGATCTTCATTAAACAACACATAGAGTTGTCAGAGATAAACTACCTCTGTAATTATTATTTTATCTCTTCTGTGAAAAAAAAAAATTATGACTGCAATGTCTATAACTGGAATGTTCACAAGGTTTTTCATTTGAATTTTCCTATACCACATCAAAGAAGTTGTTCCTTTTTATTCTTGGTTGATGTATCAGCTACTCAATTCCTCCTGTTTAGATCAAGATTTCACAATCATTAATTAATTTGTCTGAAGTGTCAGGAATTCATCTCGGTGCTCCACGTTATTACTTCCACAAGTATTTTTTCAATGGAACAGTCACCATTGAAGTATACTAAAAAATGTGCAGCATGCTTATTAGCATTTAAGTAGCACTGAGACAGACCTTGGTCTAGGTCTACCATACCACATGATGAACTTCTGCTATGCTTGATGAGCTTCTGTGTAACAGAGGCTCAGCATCAACGTGCACAACTTCTAGAACATGTAAGTGATAGGTATGGTAAAGGCTTGTGTTTTGGGGAGATACCAGTCTCAATGATGACAACATAATTCAGATCTGGCACAGACACCTATATTGTAAAAGCTGCATCAAAGAGCTACAGGTTGGCAGTGCTTCATGTGTCATTTAATCTTGTTCAGATCTTCTTTTCAGAAACAGTGACAGATAAATTACCCTCATCAATGCTAGTGCCACAGCACAATACTACGGAAACAGATAGAGCAAACACGGCTGTGAAACAGCTACATGAAGTTATGTCTATCCTTGGAAGTGCAAAAACCTTAAAAAGACATTTCTGATTCAACAGATCATTTCTGATTTTGCATTTGTTGTGGACATTCAAATTTTGGAGTCTGACTGCAATTTACTAAGGTACACGTGACTCCTAGTGACTTAGGACGTATCTTGCCTTGGATCTTTGGGGGCACTTGGGTCTAACAGCAATTGACTTTCTCAGAAGGAAAAAGTCAGGCTAAATAACCTCAGCTTTATGAAGGTTAAGATCTTACATTAAGTCACCCTGACTCAGAAGCTTTTGGATTCAAACTCCATTTGTTGAAACATAGAGGTGTACCAGACAAAAATGTAAGCAGTTTGGGCTCTTTCTCTTGCCTACTCAATAAATTTTATAAGAAAAAACCCATCTGTAATAGGCCAGTTTCTCCTTTAATGAATACCAATAGTAGTTTCCTTGACAGCATGAGAAAAATATGAAGTTTTACTGGGAAAAGTTAAAACCTGAATTTCCTCAACATCCAGTTCTCAAAAAAAATCCCAAAACATCTGACACAGTTGTTTTAGTTTGTAAGCTACTATATGGAACTAGAAGCGCAAAATACATGTAAGTCTATCCCATTATGATCATCTCTGTTCCAAATTAATTTGGGCTTTTTGGTAATAAATAGCATGAAATTCATTACAGTAGGCAAATTTCCATCTGTTCTTCTTAAAACAACTCCTCTACAAAGAAAGAAAAAAATAAAGGTCTATGAAAAAATCTGAAGTATTTTCCTAACTGTTCCACAGACTTAATTGTCTCAAGCTCTTACATGACAGTGATTTTTTTTTCTCCCTCACTACTGCTTTTTATACCCTTAACTTACTGTGCAGGGAAACCTTCTGTTTGTCCTTTCCACTATATGAAGAAAAAAGCATATAGATGCACAGATAATAAGCTTTTTTTCTCCTGACATATTTCCCCAAATAAGAATGTTTCTTAAGTCAGAGAAGAAAAGGCAATAAAAAAAAAAGTGGTTGAAAGGGGTGATGGTGATTAATTACTCAATATAATTTTGGACAGGAAACTCAAGTTTCAGTGTCCTGCTCAGTGGATCATTTTTTTCAGTTTTACAAATTCAAAAAGAAAAATATACTATGTAAAAAAATTAGGATCTGATAAAACAGATTTATCTAGTTTAGTAAGAATCAGCAAATACTACAATTTATTTGCTCTGATGTTCCTTAACCATAACAAACAGAACTGCAATATAGAGGAGAGCTCTGAAAATCTGATTTTATTGATCAACAGTAAGGTCATTCAGAAGCCACTGAGACTGGCAGCTCATGGATGGGATAAAAGATTCTCAGCTAAGTTACCTAAGCTTAGTTTCTACTAAGTTTTCCCAGCTCAAAGAAGCTGAAAACTCTGAAGTGACAGATCACCTCCAGATAGAGCTGAAGCTCCTAGGCCTTCAAGCCCTGATTCTGGAGCTGCAGTGCAGATGTGCACCTAGAAACATTAATTCAGTTTCCAAGTGATTGACCAGGCGAAGTTTACTAAACAGAGCACTGGTAGAGTGTTTAAAGCACCACATTTACATAGCACATTCTGATCTGGAGATCACAAAGAATAAAAAGCAACAGAGGCTGACCATATGTGTGGGAACCTCCTGAGTGTTTCTAGTTTTAGACAAGAACAGAAAACTTCTCAAAAACTCTCCACATATGCAAAGTCTTCTTCTAAAGCCTTTTTTAAAAAATAGCTTGAAAATCATTGAAGATGTAAGAAGGCATCAGGTATGGCATGCTGACACTTCACAGCTGTGTTACAAGCTAAAAAGGTATCTTGTTAAACACTTCCAGTAATAGAAGATTTAATTTTGGTTTATGCAATTTAGAAAAAGGTATTTGAAATCTGACAACCAGAAAACAGAAAATGTGATTTGAAAAATGATTTGAATTTAAGAAAGACAGCAGCAGTAACAAAACGCAATCCTTCTGGATTCTTTGCCGTAAACGTAGTAAGACAGCCTCCAGCATTACACTACAGAATATTTGCCTTCACCATGCCAGCCTCCTCCTGCTGGGAAAGGACATGGAAGCACACACCTAACTCTGGGCGGCTCCAGGCCGTGAGAAGGCAGCGACCCTCAGCCCATCCTCACCGGGGCCCCCCGGGGCAGCTCGGAGCCGGCTGTTTGACAAGAGCTGAACCGAGGGCGGGGAGCAGACCCAGCTCGCTGCGCGGCTCCCATCCCCGGAGCAAGCGGCCGAGCTCCGAGCGCTCACACTTCTCTCTCACTCCGCGGAGCCAAGCGCCAGCCCCCGCCACCACAGGAGCACCAGCCGCGGGCTTCCGCAGCAGGGAGGAGGGACGGCACTGCCCGGGGGCCGCTGCGGCCCCTCTGACAGCGGGGGCGGGCTCCGTCCCCCGGTGTGGCGGCCTCTCCCAGCCCCGAGCAGCCCTTCCCCAGAGCGCGGCCCGCCGGGCCGGCGCCGTTACTCACCCGCGGGAGGCAGGGCCGCTGCCGGCGGGAGCCGCGCGCGCCGGGCCGGGGCNGGTTGGTTTTTGTTTTACTCGAAAGGCTTAAAAAAAATCTTTCATTTCTTTAAAAGCCTTTGCTGGACTGTTGGTTGCTTTTCAGCCGCGAAATGGTAGTCACGGAGTCAATTTAGGATGAGGTCATCGACTCCAAGCTGTGACCGAACACATCCCTGTCAACCAGACCGTGGCACTGAATGCCACATCCAGTGTCCTTAAACACTGGAATAGTGTCCAGGGACGGTGGCTCCACCACCTCCCTGGGCAGTCCATTCTGCCACTGTGCAAAACGAAGTCCACCTTTTTGCTAGGATTTAAAAGGTTTAATAAAAGACAATAAAGACAAGACAATTAAACAAAATACACGGCTGGGGTGTCTCTGGCCAAGAGTACACCTGTCCCATAGAACCCACCCTCCTTTAAAGATGTATATTTGAACTTTTCTAAGAACTTATTTCCATGATTCTGGGAGCTGCTTTGCATGGCCACTCCTTGATCCCGCCTTTTTAGAGCACGCGTATTTCTTGGCTGTGGTTTTAATTAATTCTTATCAGTCTTAATTTGGGCCTTGGTCTGTAATTTCTACAGATGATCAGTGCTGGGAGCTGGTCTATCAGTAGCAGATTCTTCCTATCAGCAGCAGGGGTCTTCACTGGGTGTTATCCTGATCAGGCAGTCAGTCCACTCACTACAAAAACACCTTATCAACTTTATTCCTAAAGAAAACTGTATCTTTAAAACCATTTCTACACCACACATCTAATATCCACTCTATATGGGTGCAGAAAGGAAGAAAGAAAGAAAGAAAGAAAGAAAAAAATACCACAATATGTATTTATAACAACCTTATATGTACAACACTGATCTTAATATTTGTGAAAAGCCAACTTTAAAATATGTGTTTATAACAGTCATGAATAGAGTTCAATCTGTCTAATTTAATAAACAACAAGATTGAACTTAGCAACAATTTTTAATTGAGCAGCAATTTTATATAAAACAATACAATTAAATATATTATGTAATCAATCATATACAAAGATTTGGCAGTGATTAGCTAAGTATAATCAAGATTCGTATAAAGCATAAGTAAAACCTACCGGGCAAAACCGACCGGGAAACGGAGACGGCTTCTCACCCTGCCTCATGTACAAAACAAAATAAGCCAAAACTCACACTTTTATACTGTATGCTAATACATATTCATCAGTAGTTCCTGTAAATCTCCTATTTTTGATTCTTAAAATCTATGTCACTATATTCCATTGCCCATGCTCCACTTAGGAGGTATTCTAACTTTTTGGATCTTATTTTTGATGAAGGCTGTTATCTTCATCACTGCCCTTTTGGTAACCCTATAGGTAGCACATGTGCACTAAGCTTTGTGTTATGTAAGTAAGCATCGTGTTCCAAAAAATATGCCCCATTATTTCATAGATAAAAGCACAACTCAAATTCTATACCTGGAATTGTCCCAGATTGGCTCATCCCAAGGCTTCTTTGGGACCTTGCTTATCTGAATACTACATTCTGCACCCTACTCTTCCCATGTAACATCTGCAAAAAGGCCCCTTCTGTTTTGTATCACTAATCTCTTTTTCCCTTTTTATTTTGTAACAATTATATTCTCTTAATATAGTTACAATTTAGTTACCACGAATCATATTTATTTGTCACAATTCCAATGTCTAATCACTCTTTCTGTGAAGAAATTCCTCCTAATGTCCAACTTGAATTTCCTTTCGTTGTAGCTCAACACTCATCCTGTCACTGATTGCCTGGGAGAAGAAGCTGAACCCTCACCTGGCTACATCCTCCTCTCACCCCTGAGCCTTCCCCGGGCTAAACAATCCCAGCTCCCTAAGCTGCTCCTCAGGGAACATGTGCTAAAAGCCCTTCACCTCCTTTATTGCCCTTCTCTAAAATGATGCCCAAAACTGGGCAAGAAAATGAAGCTCTGTAGTCAGACGGCTACAGAGCAGATATTAGTTTATTCAGTGTTGGGAATGAGGGAGATCTTTCTGCCAAAAATTCTTTGAATCCTCTTTAGCTTTCAGTTATGCTGTAAAAGTCCTTCTGCAGAATGTCACAACTACAACATATCCTTAGCATACTCATCTTTGCATAAAACTGTGTCATGATTCTGTAGCAGTTTTTCACTTCTGTCCCTGAGTCGGTTCCTTCTGTGGTGGTCAACAGTCTTCTGCTGGTCTTTTGATGAAGGCTTCTGTAGTCTTCCTCACATTTGAACTTTTTACCTCTGTTTTCAGTGCATGCCTCGTGCTTCTTGTTTTTCAGTCAGACTTGCTTTTAGCTAATTTTGAAGTTTACAGGTTCCCTTAAAACTGTTTATTTTGCTCTTGATGGTGCTTGTTGTCTCACTGACTTCCTTAACTCACTTGCTTTGCTACTGCAATCTTGTTACAATGTTACTTGTGGTTAACCTTTTGTTATCTGCAACTTAGGATTCAAGACAGAGATGGGCAAGTAATGGCTGGATAAAGCCTGTGGCTTGAATCTGTGTGTGGTGTTGTGCATGGCATCTCTGCACCCTGAGTGGTTTTTCAATTTTACATTAGAGATAGTCAGAGTGCTGGGGAATTGCCCATCCTTATACCCTCTCAGCTATATTTGGGTATAAATCAGGAAAAAATATGTGGATAAAAGTTCAATAAATAATCCTGTTATATAGTCATTTTGTAGTTACATATAATTGCAATGATTTCACACTAACATTTCATGTGTGCTTTATTCTTTTTTCTTGAGCGGTGACAATGGGCTATGAATAGTTGTCATAATGAGATTAATAACTAAATCAATGAAAGAAATATATTCTCATTGTTAACTGTAACAATAGAACTCTGAACAGTATGTGTGTGAACACTGCAGATTGACTCAATGCAAATTGTTGAACTAGGTAAATATCACTGTCTTTCCATTGAATCAAAACATTTCTTCCCTCTGCCATATGAAAAATTACTCTAATGAATTGGAATCCTGTGGTGTAGTTTGACTGATTTTTTGTTAAGAATTTCTCTAAGCCATGAGAGAGAGTACAAACACTGATCGGAATTGTGGTTTCATTGAAATCAATACCAGAAATCTCATTGATTCCAACAGACAGGATTTCACCTCGTATGTGAATGAAAAGACTTGGAACAATTGTCTCATACTGTAGATATAAACAAGTAAATTCAATAGCTCCCATGGTTCTCCTTGAGTTCTGAGAAAATTTAAGGAATTGTGGCATGATGTTTTCTTTATGCTGTCTGAGTGATCTTATGGGGGAAATATTTGCAATAATTCTACTTTCTAATATTTCTTCCATATATCTGAATAATTTAATTAACGGAGTGTGTTGTAAGTGGTTCAGAAATGTCATGCTTTAATAGATGGCATATGAATAGTCTGGAGTTCAAACCTTGATATCTGTTCTATTTCCTTACAGTATCCCCAAATTTTTCTTTATTGTTTTCTTTCTTTTGTTTTCTTTTCCTTTCTCTTTGTTTTTTCTTTCCTTCTTTGCTTCTCTCTTTCTAAAGAAAAGGTGGTGTAGAGGTGGTCTTCACTTCTGTTTTGTGGAGGACATAACTTTAATTTTCATTTTTTCTTTACCGTGTGGAAGAACTTCTACTGGAACTGAGAAAATTTGTTTGAAAATATGATATTTAGAAAGTTAAAGAGTGTAAAAAATAAATGAAGCATTTGATGATGTTTCATTAAGAGTACATGTCTACTATGCTAAAAGTATGCCAATGTTAGAAAATAAGCAGGAAAAAAATCATTTAATGAGAAGAAAAATATCCTAAAAGTTGTTGTTCTGGCATAGTTACAGGATTTTTGCTGATTAGACTGTATCTACTGGCTAAGATTTCTGAAAGTAACCAAAAGAAACCCATGTCACACAACTTCCTCCAAGACTTTTAGCACAGTAAGGAAATGAAATCATTATGTTGAGTTTAGTTTAAGTGGAATGAGGGATATTAATATGATTGTAGTAATATTACTGATTAACTTTTTTTTTTGATGTCTTGTATTATATTTATTTTTTCCTCCTTGGTCTTGTGATTTCCATTTTTTTTTTTCCTACGTAAGGTCAAGATATACTTTTCTGTAGCGTGCCTTCTGATATTCTTATCTTTCCCGTAACTTCCATTATTTTCTCCTCCATTATATCCTTTGTCTTCTCACTTGTACTGTATTTATGGATACAATAGCTGTGATACACTGCTCTGGCTTCAGAAAAACACAGTAGAGGGAATAGTCTGTGCATGTAGCCCTTCCTTCTGTTCCCGATAGTCCTATCTGTCTCCAAATTATGAATCTCTCTATTTTCCTTCCAGTAGTCATTCTTAAACCAAAGCTCCTCCTTCAAAATTTTGTGAATCTCTGCCACTTTATTTGATACATAGCCAACTCTTTGAATTTTTCTTCCCAGAGCATCTTACTTATGCATTTCATATTTTTCCTAAGCAAAAGCTAAAGACAGCATTTCTTTTATGCTACAGAAAATGGTGGCAAAGCGATGGTCCATTTTTCACGAAAGTCTTCAGTAGCAGGAGAAATATAGTAACAGTTGGGCTCATTTTGGATACCTATACTCTTGCTTCTTTACAGATCTAAAAAGATAACTGTGAAACAGTAGTCTGGCTGCACAGGTGATTTAGAACAATAAAAGCTTTGATTATTTGACTTCAATGATCACAGATGGATTACCTGGCTGCCATCCTAGGATAGCTATAGAGCTTCAAATTGCAAATATAAACAAGCTTTATTTAAGCTCATACTCATTTTCTGTCACTCAACCAGTCTCTGGGTTTATTGAGTGGCTTCTTGAGCTGTGTGTATGTGATAGTTTAACCCCAGCCAGCAGCTGCTGCTCAGTCCCACACAGCCACTCACCCACTCACCCTGGGTGGGAAGGGGGAGGTAATCAGAAGAGTAAAAGTGAAAAAACTCATGTCTTAAGATAAAGACTGTTTGGCAAGTCAAGTAAAAGCCATGAACACAAGTGAAGTAAAACAAGGAATTCATTCATTGTTTCCATTTGGCTGGCAGGCGTTCAGCCATTGCCTGGAAAACAGGGCTCCGTCACATGTAATGGTGGCTTAGGAACACAAACACCATCACTCCAGAGGTCCCTGCTTCCTTCTACTTTCCCCAGTTTTATAAGCTGAGTATGGCACCCCGTGGTACTGGATGTCCCTCTGGTCAGTTGGGGTCAGTTGCCCCAACTGTGTCTGCTCCCAACTCCCTGTACCTCCTCTCTTGTGGGGTGGGGTGAGAAGCAGAAAAGGCCTTGACAGTGTAAACACTGTTTGGCACTACTGAAATACAACTACCAACACTGTTTCCAGCACAAATCCAAAACATAGCCCATACTAGGAGCTATTAAGAAAAATTAACTAAATCCTAGTCCAAACAAGCACAGTGTGTTAGAGATTTGTTCCAGCCTTTCAGAAAGGAAACTATTCTTTATGTGTAGTAGTTATGTCATAGTCTATTGTGATTTTTGTATTAATAATACAAGGATTAAAAACAGTGGGGTTGGACATTTTTAAATAAAAAAATCCAGCAGGATAAGCCAGAAGAAAGAGCTGTAATTAGAGCCATTGGTAATGTACTGTACTGACATCAGAAAGTTCCATTTAATTCTGTATATGAAGGTAATGTGTGCAAGTAGAAATTTCCTTTGCTTACAAAGAGAAGTAATCTAATGTAGCTAATTGTACAAGGTCAAAATGTTGTATACTTTGTTAATACAGGAGTGCCAACCAGGCTTATTGAACTGTGTGCTGTTGTATATATTGGATTAGTATGAAGTTTATTGATTGGGAAATGAGCCCAGAAAATATATGTCACGTCATTTACGTCAGCGAGTTTTGGGATATGCTTTTTCTTTCTTTCATTTCATACTATTTTAAAACCTTTTCTGGAAGAGTATGACCAGATAAAACATAGCTCTTTCCAATACTCTTTTGTTAGAAATAAAGTTATATAACATGTTAGAGAGTACAAAGAAATAGATTTTTTTCTCTGCCCATAAAGAAAATTGTGTAGAAAGAATTTATGTATTATTTTCAAGATTTCCCTTAAAGTACATATCTATCTGCAGATATATCTTATTGGGATTCTCATTTCCTTCAGAAATTAGAAGCTTCCTCTGAGATTAAATGAACTGTGATGAGACAATGATGTTTTCTTATTCTTACAGAAAACATAATTCAGTTCAGGTAGTCTTGTGCACTCATTTTTTCTTTCCTTTTCTTTACTCTCTCTTTTTTTCTCCTTTTCCTTTTTTTTCCCTTTTGTTTTTTTTGTTTTTTTTTTTTTTTGTAATTGTAGAAGAAGAAATAGTTTTTCAAAGGAGAAGAGGAATTTTGAGATTAATGGGTGATGTATGCTTTAAAAAATACCTGAGTTAGGTGATATTGAGTAAAAAAGGGGCCAAATCAAGGGAGAGTTTAAAAATAATATGACACATGTAGCCTGTCTTTAAACACATATATTTGTATTCAAACTTTTTAAATACCATTTAAAATCCTTAGATCGATTAGTATTAAGAAAGGAAATAAATTATCTAAATAATATTTAATCACACTTCTAAGACAAACCAAGCTTTTCAAGCCTTTCAGTCTCTAGTTGTGCATTAATGCACACAGACTTCCAGAAGAAATAAGTACTCTTCTTGCTGAGGTGCAAGGCAATTTACAGGTAAAATGCAAGCACACAAGCATAGATTTCCCTTGTTGTGTGTTCATAGTACTACTTGTAGTTTTAAGAAGCCCCCTTTTAGACTGCCAATTAAGTTTCTCACGGTACAGCTGCCTACTGATTTTGTACGGTTGTCAGCATAGCTCTGCAGGGTGACAAAGTATCCTTCTAGTCTTGTAAGGAACCCATAACCCTCTCCAGGGTTAAAACAACTATCACCACAGCTCAAAACTCTGAGGTTTAAAAGGACGATGTACTTAACTGCTGCCTTTTCAAATCAGTACCATCATTAGTAGTGTGACTTTTTATTTGGTGGAACATCAGGATGAAAATGTAAAAGCATCAAATAATGTACCATACTTGCACTTCCAACTTTTTATTATCTTTTATTTTAGGAATAAATGAATCTAATACATTTCACATTGAAACATGTAACTGTCGTACAAAAGTGATTACATTTTCATTTTGACCACTAGGTACATGATTGATCTATAGGTGAGTGAATGGTAACAAATATACAATTTTTAATTTATTTTTTTTTATTTAAGGATTGCGAGTAAGCAAAAATGTTTATTTCCCATAAACAAATTTAAATACTTTCATATATTAAGTATAAATATTGGCTCAAGATAAGCCAAAGGTGTGCAGTTTCTTAAACCACAAAAACTTATTGCATGAGCTGATAATGGTAGTGCAGCTGTGATGACAGAAGATTACAAAGCAGGATATATTCTGCCTAATTAGGCTGCACTGTTAAATATGTTGGCACTGAAGCAGTCAGAAAGGAATGGGACGAAATATGTGGAATTAGATGATGGAATGAAAACTTCCAGTAATGGAAGTACTATGAAACACAGATTTTTTTTTCCCCATAAAGAAAAGAAAAAAAAGAGATGTATTTGTGTTAAAGTATTTCTGTCTTCCATTCCAGTTAGTTTGAGCTCATAAGCTAGAATGGGAAGTGTTTTACCATTTTTATTACAGTGTTGTTCTATCAAACAACATTTTTTCTATCTGTATGTCTATGTGGATATAATTGAGATACATAAAACATTAGGAAGATATTACAGGCATAGAATCTATATTGTTCTTTCAGTCATTTTCTGTTGCTCTTGGAGATTTTTTCTGCCTACAAAAATGTTTTCCTGTATTGGGGATCTTATTTTGGAACATTATTAGAATTTGGAGTAGCAGAGAAAGATCATGGAGACCAGGAATTTTTAATGAGTGCATCAGTTCACAAAAATATCCCTGTTTGTACAGTATAGCTAAACATTAGTGCCTGAAAAGTTGCCAAGTGAGTGGCATAATTCCATAATTACGCAGTTAAAACTGTCTTCATCATGAAGGCTCTGATTAATTTGAAGATCATATTATTTTATTGGGTGAGAGAGGATGAACTTCATACAGCTCGTTAGTAGTTGCCTCAAGACTGTAGATAAACTTGTCATATGATTTATCACAAAGAGAAGAGGAACCTTGACAAAGCTAGCAAATTATCAAGCACTGCAGCTTTCAGTACTACAAACACTAACAACTTTTGACATAAGATTATTGACAATGCTTCTTTAATAATAAAAATAAGAATTTATTTCTGTAGCATCTAATTGGATGAAAGTACATCTCAAAATAGGTGGCAAGAGATACTGCCTGTCCTGGGGGCTTCTCAAATGTGATTTAATGTGGTGTTAGAAGTGAGATATAGTCATGGGCATTGATGGCTTTATCCTGTATAACTGTCATTTGTATATTGATATTTCCAAAAATGGAATAAGACACCAGTTTTAGTTGGCTAACTTCTTGTAGGATCTGCAAAATAAATTGGTCTGAATGAGGACCTTAGTGGCACTGCAGGTCAGTTCAGAAGAAAATAAATGTAGGATATTTGAAAATTCAGACAATTACATAGATGAGTGTGGTAGCTGGTAGCAAAATACCAAATGGGAGCACAGATTTTGCCTTTTTGTTGTGGTTGTTCGACTAAAACAAATATAGTATCCTAGAGTATAGCTATTTATGGTTTACTCTCAGGAAACAATACTGTCAAGAGATGACATGACAGTTGGTATTCTCTTGGAAATGTTTAGACTTCTTGATTTTTCTGTGGAGTGTCGTTCTTTGGGGAAGAATAACTTTGTCTGCTCTCTGTAATGACACATACAGACTGTTCACTTTTAAGACTTATTGTAGGATTCATTTTCTGCCCAATTCTTTAAGATCAGCTTTTGTGAGCCAAGAGGTTAATTAAAATACAGCTCACAACATAGATGATGAATTAAAAACTTTGTAGTTACTGATTTTCTATTGTAAAGATAATTAGCCTTGCTTAATGATACAGTATTACTGCAGGCAATATAGATGTTTATTGGCAAGTCTGCTGTGGGACTGAATTCTTTCTAGGAAGTCACTGGACATAAAACAAGCATGTTTTATGGAATAAATGTATTCCTTGATTAAAAAGCAATTCAATCCATTCCATAATTTTGCAATTTTCCTACAAGTAAGTAGCAGATCATGAGAAATTACACTTTCTGTTTTGCTAAGTTAGAAACCTTTATAAAAGGCCTTTTATCCACAGAAGTTGGCAGAGGGTCAGGTACGGTATGAAAAGCTAACATAGCTGCAAAAGTGTGCAAATAAGTTCTGAGCTGTAGGCACATTTCAACCTCTACTCTTGGTTCAAGGGCATTGCTTTACATGAATTTGTAGTATGAAATCTGCACAGGTGATTAATTCTACTACCTTGAAGGTGTATTAGGGAGTAGAAAGCTTTTTGATGGACATGACTGGACATCATATTATTTATATGGATATTTGCTTTTATGTCTTAGTACACACTTTCAAAAAACCTGCAAAGCAAATTTTCGTTTAACTAGTACAAAGATCATTGAATCTAAGATAATAACTTATAACCTATTTTGCACTATGGTATCATGTGAAGTAAAAACAATGCAGTACAAAGAGGGAGTTAAAAGGAATGGTTTAATGTTAGAACTGATGCACTTTGGTTGCTGCTTTCTGAAAGTTAACCTTGAGATTTTGATGGCCTTCTAGAATTCTGTTGTGTTAATTTGTGAGTGAAAGCAGCAGATGCAGTAAAAGATGCTTGGAAACAACTTTGCCTCAGCCTCTGGTGAAAAATGGATGAGGAGAAGAATGGCAAATAGTTGTTCACTGTATTTGCTTTTCTTAGTGGGGTTGGAAGTGATCTGTTCTCCAGTTAGTACTGAAAAATGAAAATAGCAAGGTATGTAAAAATTATATACGAAACATGATATATTGTATACATAGTGATTGATTCTTTGTACATCAATTGAAATCAGGGGTCAAGTACACATTCTGACCATCTTCTTTTGTAAGTGGTTAGCAATGTGCTGGGAACTGAGTTACATAATAGTGCATTAGAAAATAGCACAAAGAAAATGCCCTTCTATTTTTTATTTATAATTCATTATTTATTAGAAAAGCCTGATGGGCTGTGAGCATTAAAATTTAAGAGAGCAGGAGTGATCTTTGTGTTCTGTACATGCAAAATATGTAGAATAAGTCAGGTTTAATCCTTGATTATAGCCTGTGCATGCCACTGAAATTAAAATGTGTGTTATACAAACATATTTTTCTGTCAGTATTTTCCTTCATTACTCCCATTTTTAGTCTGAAGCAGAAAATATTTAGTTCCAGTCCTCAGCCATTCAGTTCTTGGAAAGTGGTTTAGATAGCTTCTGTAGTAGTTTAATTTACCTCCACCACAGCTATGACAAAAATATCATCAAAAGATTTAAAAAATTAATTAGCACTCGACCTTGTGATGTTACCTAAACAGAGACACTCAATGCCATCTAAGATCCGCTAAATTGTCATAAAACTCCTGTACATTTGGAACTGGATGTTTCAACATAACTACAGACTTCTTTAGGAGGTGACTAAATTCAAACTTTGAACCTTCAACAACATCACTGGGCAGTGAGTCCATAATTATTTATTTGATTGTTACTTATTTTTAATCCTTCCTTAAGGAAATATTGTTAAGATTTTGAACCATCACAGATTCTCACTGCCTCCTTCTGGTAAAACATCCATGTCTTAGAATTAGACAGACTGAAAAAGAAGATACCATGAAACAGTATGTTTAGAAAACTGAATTGTGTTTTCTCCCTCGTGTTTTCTACCTTCTACATGGACTTCAAGGCTTCAGTTCTCCCTTTCAAGAGTGATATAGTTACTTCTGCATTCTTGAAATCCAGGTGCACTTTCTGCATAAGGTTAACTCTATGAGGTTTCTTGTTTCTGTCTGTATTCACAGTTCACCAGGCACTTTGAACACTTCAGCATCTCACCTCCTTCCTGCTGATGTTGCACCTTTGACATTGAATGAAAGTTCATATATCAATGGGTCAATACAGTTCTTGTATTGAGTCTAAATTTATAGCTAAACATGACCATAATTTTCATATCATGCCGTGTTAGGATCCTTGGTGAATTATTTTTATATTCAATTGTTAAAAATTTGTACTCTTGTTCATTAGATGTTACAATGCCTTATATCCTAGTCTGCTGCTTTGAAGATTCTGTTACTTTTGAAATTTACGTTCTTGTGGTGGTAGAGAGATTAAGTCACTCTTTATTCCTTTGTTTGATGAGTAAAATTTAATTAATACTTCTAGAAGAGATGCCTAACATGGCTTTAATAATTCTTGTGAATTCATTCCCAAATCTCTGCTTATATCTAGTGCAAAATCTAGGCATAAGAACTAGATACCTTATGTTAACTGAAAACAATTTTTCCAGTGGCATTTTTTCCCAGGAAAAATACATCTTTTAGGGATATATTTAGAGCTACATTTGATCATTGGAGTAATGAATAGTAGTAGAAATTGTTATCTTGTCCTTGGATACATTTTGTGCATGAGGACAGAATATACTACAATAGTGTCATTGTTAAAGGCTTGCTGTAAAAGATTTCCTTCAAGAGATTGTTCAGCTTTCCTAAGCAACCTGTTCTTGTACTTCATTGTTCTCACTCTTTAGGATATTTTCATGATTTCTTATTTTCTGGAATTTTACCTTATTGCTTTTTTTGTCTTCAGACTCTACAAAGGTGGGTGAATTTTCTTCTTTAAGACCTCCTCTTATATTTTTAAAAGATTGTAGTGCATATTGTAGGTGAAGATATGTATACCCATTATAATTTCTATTTTCTTCTCCAAAAATATATATTCTGAATATTTTTAATGCATCTCTCTTGCATATAAATCCCAGAATTACATTTTATCACAAGAAAATTCTATTTTTAACTTTAGTTCAGAGGCTTGATCTGGTGTAATATTATATAATTTTCTGCAATATTGATGGGCATCCAGTCTAGTCTTACGTTCTTCCTTAACAAACTATAAAATTTGCTTTTCATTCTGTTATCTGTCATGAAACCATAATAATGCCATCCTGATGGTAATCAGACTGGAAAATATTTTGTTTTCCAGAAGGCTAATAGTAGTGACAGGTATTTTTAGGTCCTTATTTGTTTACTTTTAAGGTAAACACTATAGGTTCAAATATATATTGTTTCTTGAGTACTCCACTTTTATCTTTCCATATGAAAGGCAAAAATGAGTGTCACTTTTGTTCTGCACCAGGACTAGGCTTTACACAACTTCTGAGGAATATGAAATCCTTAGAAATTTATTTCATGCTTTAGTAAGGAAGGAGAAATTGTTCCCTTCCCTCATTTGCTATAAGCAGGATTGTATTTTCCTGCTCTACTTATTGCTCCAAATTTGATAATCTTCATTCAGCCAGTAGTCCCACAGAGGACTTGTTCTTCTTGGAGGACTAGTATGTGGTACTTACAATCATATGGAGGAATATTCAAAAGTATGAAGAAAGAATTGAAAGAAAAGTAAAATAAATTAAATTTTCACTAAGAAATTAGGAGAAAAGATATAAAATTAGACTGTTCAAGTAATCTGTTTTCCATGCTGAGAAATGCCATCTCACAAAGTAGGTAAATTCAACTCTTCTGTTGTTTTGTATGTGTTTATTACAGTTTGTTTTACCCAGCAGGACAATAAATCATTTTTACAGTATAACAAATCTACTTCATATAACTTTTAAATACCAGAGGAGATGTATCATGTTGCTCTTTTCTGTCATGATAATAAATGAATGCACAGTAAATTAATGTTTTGTTGTTCTTATTTTTAAAATAGTGTGCCAATTAGGAGTAGTTTCATACAACATCCTTAGCACAGTAAAATCCCAAATCTAAGAAAGAAGAGTGGTTTTTATGTGTTTGTATTGCTTTTGTGTGTCTCTTCCCATCCCTAATAGTCAACAAATATTTTTTTTATAAATTACATATTTGTTTTAGATGTACCTCAGAGTAATTTAGGCTAAAGGCTTAAGGTGGATCTGCTCATTTTTCCCGAGATTTTTACATAAAAAAGGGAGGAAGGGTTCCATGGCTAAATAATGTTTTGTTAAACTAGGAAAAGATATCCTGAAAAAAATCCACCTCACTTCTACACTAACATGTGAGTTTTCAAATAAATCTTTGCATGCCTCATAGTGCTTTGCAGAAAAGTATTTTCCTTCCAGGTTGCCTGGTAAAGTGGCTTTTGTCCGTTTTACGTGTTTCACCATGCTCTTGGCAGTCCACTTTCAAACTATTGGATAAATTCTAATGTGACTTGACAATGTCAGCTTTCGGCTAACATTAACAGTGACAATTTTTTTCACTTGTGTTGCAGGTTGTTTTTGTTTTGAATATCTGCATTCTTGAATATTTTTGGATATCACTATTGCTTTTCTTGAATTCCAGATGGTGCTCGCAAATGGTCATAATCACATGCAGCACAACAAACTTCTATGGTTTAACAGCAACTTCTAAAGTTTAGTAAAATATATACAGTACAATGCAAGTTGCAAATAAATAAATAGAGTAGGCGTCGTTATTTATGAAACTCTTACATCTCTGTTTTTGGTTGTCGCCTAGGCAGAATTTCAGAAAGTATTTGTTGTGCCAAAGTTCCTTTAATCTTCAGAACAGGAGATGAGGTTGGAACCTGACAGGTGAGAGAAAGACTTGGGCAACTGCAAAAATGGTGGATTTGGACGGCAATTTGCAAAGCCTCGACACAAGCAGACTAGAGCAGAGAACTTGGAGGAGGGTAAAAGACTGGGTGATGTTCTTAGGAAGCTGAGATACCACTGTTCTGAGGCAGAAGGATGGTGTTTATTGGGTAAATGAGCTTCAAGTCTGGAAAAGACTGCAGCTGTGTGATTAGACTGCTTAGATGTTGCCACACAAAAGGGCTTCTTGAAAGCATGTGACACACAAGGCTGGCTAAAAAACTCAAATATAACATGGAAATAATTACTTTAGGAGGATCAGTGGTTGAGAAGCAGCATGAAAATAATGAAGACTAAAATGAATGGGAAACTTAACAATGTATTCAGGGATGAGAGTCTATTAGTTAGGATTTCTGATGCAGGACAATACAGAAAGAGAAAAGGAATATCATAGCAGGAAAAGAAGGAAATGGGAACTGAACTTTTCTCTTTTATCTTCAGAGAAACACATCTTTAATTAATAAATAGTTATAACAGTCTTCCAATATTTTTTGCATAGGTTTTGTTACAACTGGCTCTCCTAATGAATCACAAGCTAACCCATTACAAATTTCTACAAATATATTTAAACCCATGATAGAGCAGAAAACTGGATAATAAGGGGACTAATGGAATAATAATAGTAGTGCAATTATAAGGGGAATTAATGAATCACATAAGAGAGGAATAGGCATTTTTTCCTCTGTGTAGTATTTAGATTTCTCTAACATGATATTTTCTCTGACGGCTTGAAGGTAGAAAGTACAGTATCACATTGTCTCTAATTTCCTGCAAGATAAATCTGAATACCTCTGTTGAAATTGTAACTGTAGTTTGCTAAGAAAAGTATCATCCAAATCTACAATTGCTGTTATTTCATACAGTATTTCATGAGACTTCAGTAAAATCAAATACTTTAAGAAAGCTGTAATCTCCTGAGAAGCTTCAATATCCAACAGCAGAAAATCTATTTTATAGCAGGGTTTCATAATGATTTTCTAAGCCATTGACTTAAGAAAGACCTTATAGTTTCCTTTAGTCTCACAAGGCTTGTGATATAAAGTAGACCCAAATAAGGTATTCTATAACTCAATTTTTTTTCTTTTTGAATCAAGCAATGATTATGGTATGAAATAACAAGTCGATTCTACATGTTTTGCATAGGATTCTATGCTGTTTATTATTATAACAACAATCCTCCAGTGTTTCTTTAACTTGAGGACAACATTTGTGCTACTTGCTTCCCTTTTTTTTCTTAGAGTGAAAAATTGTATGCCAGGTTTTGCTCTGTTATTAGTATTGCAGCTGTACTACTGTTTAGTGCACATATTGTTTTGTACTAATTTAGTAGAAAATAAGTTCAGAAGAAAGTGCTTGTATTGCTGCCAAGTTTTGCAACTATTTTAACTGCTTGGCAAAATTATATTTTGCACATCTGAATTGTGAATTTTGTAAACAACACGTATGATCCATCTGGAGGAGCAACAAACTGGTGACATCTGTCTTGTCTCCAGAACTTCAGAACAGTTGGAGGAGATGTCATCTCCTCAAGGATCAGGCCTGTGGAATAGTTTGATATTTTTCACTCTTTTCAGCACTAGGATGGATAACAAATTTTTTCGGCCCATATTGCCTTTTTTCCAGTGACCTGTTAAGTACCTGAATTGATCATACCTATCCTGAGTCCCCTAGAACATCCAGCTTGCTTCCAGCAGTCAGCTGTGTGTACCAGAGACTGTCTTCACAGGCTTTTCACAATGGATTTGCCAATTTAACTTTTGAATTGTTTTCTACCTTTTCTTTTATACCATTGACTTATGTAAGTTTGTATAGTAGTGTGGTTCAAGTGTATGTGGCACATGTTAGATGAAAATTCTTTAATTTTTGTTTAAAGAACCTCCAACTTGACGTTAGATAATTTGCAGATTTTTTTTTAATCTTGCACTGTGAGAAAATGGAAAGTACCTATTTCAGTTTTATGTGATTCATGTTTTTTACAATAATTTATCATGTCTCCCACCAGAAGTCTCCCCTCCAGCAAGAGAGTTGTTATCAATTTGATTCTTGTAAAGAAGCTCTTTTGTTTCTGTGTTCCTCCCTGCAACCTATGTTATCTTAATGTTTTTATTATAACTTTACTGAGATGTGGAGGTCAGGACCACATACAGTATTTGTCATATGTGCTAATTCTGAGTTTAGGTCATGGCATGATACTGGTTTTATGTTTTGTTCCTTATTTCTTTCAAATATGCTATTTAACTTGCTGATCTCTCTTAAGTGACTAGTTAGATATTTTTTTAGACTGCCTCTGTGGCCTATTTCCTTAGCAATAAAAAGCTAGTTGGTTTTCTTATTGTCCTTTTTTTTTTTCTAATTATTTTTTTCNTTTTTTTTTCTAATTATTTTTTTCAGGATTTTTTGTTTTGTTATGAATTTATTGACATAGACTTTTGTCTGATACATTAATTCCCAGTCAGCTATTATCATAGATAATTCTTTTCATCAGCTTTTCTTTTAATAATCAATCCTCTTTTAATAATTTATCCTCAGTTAATAATTTATCCATGTACTCTTTAAAGACTGATATTGATTTACTGATAGTAAAATAATATCTTGATATTCTTTTACTACCAGCTTCTAGATAAGTACATCTGAACATACCAACTCTATACCAACCACATTGCTCTTTTTTAATCAATCATTTAAAATATTTTTAAAATAAATTTAATTGTTATAATACTTCTTCAATGTTAAAATATCATTATGGTGCATTTCTTTAACTTTTAAATTTGTTAGATGATATGAAATTTGAGTATATTATGGTTTTAAAATGTCACATTCTGTACCAAATTGTATGCTAAACAGAAGACAAATCGCTGTTCTGTTGTGTTCCCTCATTAATCACTTCAAGGAGTCATAAATAGGAGACATAAATGTCACCTGCAATGGACAGAACTGTTATGGAGTCTACATATGCTAGCCAAATCTTTCATTAATATTGTCTCTAACTTCTTAATGAATTTTTCTCATTGTTGCCATCATGGGTGTTTTGGCAAAATATTTTCCTTTCTCTATATTGCCACAGGTTTCATTATGCTTGGTTTCTGTGTTCCTGGTTGATGTGGATGATATACAGTTAACTTGATTTAATGTATAACTTCTTTCTTCTCCTGGCTTAACCTTTTTTGTGTTTCTCTATAAATACCTTGTCATCCCATTCATTATCACCTTTTAGTAAATGTTTCATATGTATGATAAATATTAATTAAAAATACTGCTCTATAATATCTTTCAATGTTTACATGATGAAATGAATTCATAGCATATATAGGCTTCTATCTGAATAAACTGACTTCTTAACTCTTTGAAAACTGGATTTGATCACTGCAGCCTAGACTTTTTCATTTATTGTACATTTTAACTGAGAAATGGTTTAGACTATATAAAACTGAGAGACAAAAATAATTTCAGTGGCTGGTTAAAATGGCTACATTTAACACACCTACTGGCATGATCCAATAGAACTGAAGTTAGTCCCTCAAAGTGAAAATCACTCAGGCAATCTCAGAAGCTGCTGCTTGTTTTGAAGTATTTCCTTAGAGGGTTATCTTGCGGCAGCATCTGTCCCCTGCGTGTTGCGAGTCCCTGTGCTACAGCTGTCACCTGTAACAGTAATAGTTGCTCTTTGCAGAGCCTCTCACATCTTCAGAACACTACACAAATACCAGTAATATTCAATATGTCCATCTGAGGTAGAAGTATGTATTATTAAATAGTTTTTCATTTCATGGTGAGATGTTCTGACAATGCAAAGCACTATCTGAAAATTGTATAAACTTTTTCTTTGTGAACTTGGAGATTGTTTCAGATATTGTTTAACATTTTAACTACTAAGGGAATAAGTGAATTTTTGGTTTCTTTCAAAAGCAAAAATATTCAACAGGCTTTCTCAAAAATTTAGGAATATGCTTGATAAAGAAAAAAAGTTGTTTTACTGAATCTATCCAAGAGAAAAAGATGCCTTATCAAACAGGTAAGTCAAAAAGATTTTAATTGTTTTTAAAAAGGCTCACTGAAATCTCTTTTTATCAGTGGTATTTGTTGGTAAATCTATGTATTTAAAAGTAAGTGCAGAATCCTTCTGTACTTCATGAAAAACTACAGAGATAAGCCAAGAAATTAATATTGTCTACAGCTGAGGGAAGTAGTGCATATTAAAAAAAGTGAAAGTCCAAATGGAATGATGCAGAAAAGATTCACATGGCTCCCACTCAAAGACTGCCTGCAAGTTCATGGACAGAAATGAGACCGTGTCTTCCTCGAGAACAAATGACACTACTCATGTGAAAGAACCTTCTGAAAGGCAGGTTGGCCAAAAGAAAAGGAGAGAAATGGGGGTGTTGGACAGAAGGAATGTTGAACAGGAAGCGAACACAGACAGGTCTCAGAGGCTTGGAAGGGAAATACGAAGGCATGGAAAGCAAATGGATAGACAGTATTTAATAAAATATTAAAAGCCACTGAAAGTTCCTGGGATAAGGATTGACTCTGAACTTTCAAACAGGCCTGGAAAAAGTTGTTTTCAAATCCCTTGTTGATCTGTCTCAACTCGGAGAGTCATGCTTTGTCCCTTTAAAAGATAACTTAAATTTATATTCTAATAATACGTGGTCATTAAAGATTCATAGGACCTTTGCTGTGCTTGCTTTCAGAAGAAGTTGCTGGCAACTCAGCCTATACATTTGATCTATACATGAAACAAAATTCTTCAGGGTAGAAGNAGCGGCATTTTTATCATCCATATGAATTTATTTAAATAATGATACTTTGACTGTTAGAAAAAAGATTGAGTTGAGAAAACAGTAAGATGGACACTTTTTTTTCTTGTTCATTGAGTCAAAGCTTTAGGGCACAAGGTCATTAGTCAATTTCTATGTTTCACTCTGTTCTTAAACATCTAACAAAAATTATATTCTTTCAACAATTAATGACAAAACTTGCATTATCAGCACAGGTATCAGCATCAGCAAACTTTTTTGTCATATGCTTGCTTGTGCAGTTTTTTATAAATGGTGTAAACTGTTGATTCGAAGTCTCTTTGTGCAATCAATTTAGAACCACTCATGATTTTTGTTTTCCAACACCTCCCATTGAACATCTTAGTATTTTTCTGTATATTAATAAAATATTTTATTATTGCTGTAATTAGTATTTAGAAATTGGTGCCTGCAAGATGGTAGACCTCACCAGAAGAACTGAAGCCTCTTACAATAATTTTTGTAGCAAAATCTAGATCTTTTGTGTTCCTTGTGTGTATATTTTATGCACTAGAAATCAGTACATGGGTTTTAGAACAAATTATAAATTAAGTGATCCACACATCCTTGGAAAATGATTGCTGTCATGCTTTGCAGTAGAATTCATGGACTTACTTCAAATTATGCTTCATTAACAAATACAGAAGAGTACAATTAAAATCAATGGTATTCCTTAAAGCTTTTAAAGGGTAATATGTCACTTAGTAATGCTCTTGTTATAATTTAAATATTTAGAGAGAACAAAACAGCAGCCTTAATACATATTATTATTGCAAATGAGAACAATGAAGTGTTCTTCATTGCAAGGGAATTGATTAAAAAAATTCCAAGATTTCATTTAGGCAGTTAAACTCTCTTGTTCATATGATTTTTGTGTTTAATTGAATGAATGGTTCCAATAAACATTAAGCAGAATCGCTCTATTCAACAATATATAAAACCAGATATTTCAGTACAATTGTAGCAAATTTAAGAGAGGTGCTGTAAGGTTAGTGAAAAATTTCTAGAGATAATGATGTGCTATTGAACATCATTGATATAAATTAAAGAGTTAATTGGTTTCACTTGATCCAAATTTGAAATACTATGATTTAACATTTTTTTAAAAAATGGGGAAAAAGACCCTATAATTTTGCTGTTTGAGATCATAGAGGCTGAAATGAAATCTTCATGTTTGGATAGGTAAACCTTGCCTCACAGTTTTGCATTTTGCTGATTGAGTGACACACAATATTTGATGGAGACTGATATTCCATTCCTGCAAACAACTGCAAAAGTTGAAAGTGGTTTCTTTGCCAATTAAATTCTGCTCACTTTAAATCTTAGAAGAAAACCTAGCTTTAAACAAACAAATGAGTGTAAAAATTTGGGCTTCAATCTGGTGCAACAGAAGCTGTCTGTAAAAGGCTATTGCAGTTATTGCCCTAATGGGAATTCTGAGTCATAAGGCTTTAAGGTCACATGAGTATGAGTGCAGATGGGATTAGCAGTGATGTTAGAAAGGGAATCAAAACTTTGCTATTCCTTGATCAGTGTCCTGTTCAGTGGACCACAGCCTTTTATCCTTGGTCTTTCCACTT
>VZTB01014380.1:4913-15043 GCA_013397245.1 Thryothorus ludovicianus
ATCAATGTTCATATTTCTTTAATTCAATAGAGTTGATAATATAGATTTGTTTTTGTTATTGCTGAGCAGGTATTGCACAGAGCCTTTCCTGCTTCTCATACTGCCATGCTGGCAAGGAGGCTGGGGGTGCATGGTGAAATAAAGAAATTAGATCCAACAGAAAAGTTCTGTTAGACAGAATATTCCTTTATTGCAGCTATGGCCAGGTTGGGGACATATTGGGAATTTATTTGCTATAGACATGTCCAACAAAACAACTATTTCCAGGGCTTTAAATACACTGTATCATCCAACACCTCCCCACAACTGCGTCCCAGTCTACCTATCATTTTGCATCATAGATACCGTCTCAAATTTCACCTTGCTGCTCTTTTGTGGAGAAAGACTATCATCTAGTGTCCCTTTCCTGATATCGTTTCGGAGGGGTGTCAGCTCTTCATCAGCTATCATCTTCACCACTTTATCCTTTAGATGAACATTCAGGTTGGCAACTTCCCGCACATGCGCATTCCACTTCTGCTGAGTCCCAGTTTTCTTATTCTTTTAATTACCACTAAGACAGTGCATTTCTCTTTAGTTAAAAGATAACCCAAACTTCCTCTTAGCTAAACAATACTTTATTGAATTTTCTCCTCTAGCTAAACAACTCTCTATTGATTAAATTTTCTGAGGTGTATAGGTCTATGGAGTAATTTCCTGCAGGTGCAGTTAGGCTACTCCTTAATTTTCCCAGAGTTTCACTTGTTCTACTGAAACACAGATTTAAACTGAAAACAGCTAAGATAATAAAGTCCAAAAGACAAAAAATTCATTAGTTAACTAAAACACAGCTCCTTGCAAAATTCGGAGGACCACATGACTGCTAGCTAAATAACATATAACTCCTTTTCAATGGGAATTTGGGACAGACACAGCCTGGACAGGTGACCCAAACTGACCAAAGGGATATTCCAGGCTACATCATGCTCAGTGTATAAAGCTGAATGAAAAATAAGGATGAATGGGATATTCAGAGTTGCAGTGTTTGTCTACCCAAGTCATCTCTCCTGCACATGGCTGAACACCTGCCTGCCCATGGGCAGCAGGGAATTAATTCCTTGCTTTGCTTTTGCTTCTGTGTGCGGCTTTTGCTTTCCCTATTAAACTGTCTTTATCTCAACCCACGAGTTTTCTAGCTTTTACCTCTCCAATTTTCTCCCTGATCCCACTGGTGGAGGAGTGGGCAAGCAGCTGTGTGAAGCTTGGCTACTGGCTGAGGTTAAATCACCAGGAAGTTGAAATACCATATGATATGGCAGACTTAGGGAGAAAGAGCTTTTTGCATTTTTGAAATGGGGGTTGTGCCTTGCATTATAAATAAAATCTGTAATTTCTAAAATTCAGAGAAGTATGTGTGATTTTTCTCTGTACAACTTCTAACAAAAATTTGATAACTTGGCTGGGGGTGTTTTGAATAGCAAATATGCAGAAAATATTTTCTCAGTTCTCAGTATTTCTCTGCTCTTAAAATAATGTTTTTTTCTCCTTAATTTGCATTTAGACTGCTCTCTTCGTGGCATGTCCCGTCTGCAGCCCTAGTACGAACTCTCAGTTGTGGGCATAAAAAATTCCCCTCTGGTGTGACACACTTGCAGAAAGACAGTAGAGATTTTCCTTTTTTTTTTTAAACTGTGGCAGGGAAATTATTAACAAGGTTAATTGTACACTGAAGATTGCATGGCCAAGGATGCTGGTATTTGAGTGGCAGAGGCCATACTCTGAAGCTGATGTGCCACAGAGCTGCTGGGAGGTCAAGAGCAGTGACTCTCCCCCGGGGCTGTGAGATGGTGGCAGAACCTGGCTTCACATCTTCCTGGTCCCCATGGCGCACCAGCATGAAGACTAAAATCTTGGCACCAGCTGCTACAGCTGATTGACGTCACCATCTCCAGCCTGGCCCCAAAAGACAACAAAGAAACATCTTTTTCACATGCAGGGGTGCCAGCAGCAGGATCATGCCAGATGATCAGTATTTTCTCCTTCCAGAAGTGAGGAATCTCTGAGATAGGGCACAATTTGAAAAATATTTAATCCCCTCTTCTGCAAAAAGGTCACGTCTTTCAACAAACAAAACCAAGCTTAGCAAAAATTTTCTCTGTGTTCTGTTGACAGAGCAGAAATCCATGCAAGGATGTGCAAAACCTAAATTTGGGACTTACTGGAAGCCAGATGGAGCTGGTTAAATAAACATGACAACTCTTTAGTTGTCATGTGGGAAAGAGCTTAAGACGTCCTTCCTAGAATGACCAAACTGGAAATTATCTTGAAAGCATAATTAAGTTCTGGAGCATGTATATCCTCCAAATTATTTTACATCAATAAAAGCCATTCATTACCATTATATATTCATAATCTTCACTGTAGTGGGTTGACCTTGGCTGGGTGTCAGTTGCCCACCAAGCCGCTCTATCACTCCCCTTTCTCAGTGGGGCGGATAGAGAAAATAAGATGGAGAACAACTAGTAGGTTGAGATAAGGCAGTTTACCAAAACAAAAAAAGAAAAGGGATAATTTGTGTGAGCATAAGCAAAGGGAAAAGTTCATCTCTATGTCCCATCAGTGAGTGATGTTCAGACACTTCCTGGAAAGCAGAGCTTCAGCATGCATAGCGGTTGCTCCAGAAGGCAAACGTAGAATAACAAATGCCCTCCCCTATTCCTCCTCTTTCCCTCTTAGCTTTTATATCTGAGCTGTCATATGGTTTGGAATATCCCTTTGGTTAATTCAAGCCAGCTGGCCTAGTTGTGTCCCCTCCCAGGATCTTGCCTGCTACCAGCCCCTTGATGGGGGGAAGGAATGTTAGAGGGACAGTGCTGCTCAGCAGTAGCCAAAACACCGGTGTGTTCTCAACAGCTTTCCGGCTACCAATGCAAAGCACAGCACTTTGAGGGCTACAAAGGGAAAATGAACTCTATTTCAGTCAGACCCAATACAATCTCTACCCCTTATTCCATACCATTTGCATCATACTCAGATCTCACAAACTTTATATATCCTCCAACTGTTCCATTGTATTTATTTCTCATTACTGGAATCCGTTCTTACCAACACATACGGCAAACTACATCCTTAAACCATCACTATACCAAACATACATTTTCATTAACTACTATATCTCATCCTTTCACAGACAGATATTATTTTCCAATTTCCTGGGCTTCCTCCATCCCTCCAGATCCATGACGGGCTCCATTCCATCAGGATGAGTGGTCAGGACAGGAGAAGCAGCACACTTGATCATTGGGCACCTACAACAGTGTGATGATGTGTTTTTCTTTAATATGGGTTTGTATTGTAATTTCTTTAATAGATCATTCCTGGTTTCCCCCAGGGTGGTTGGTTTGGTCCAAGTTTTCTCCTCCCTTTCCCAGTTGTCCATCACTTCTTGATCCACCTGCTAAAGATGTCAATTCTGTGTTTAATCCACCCCTTGTTCTCCAATGTTCCCTTCCTAGATGTCAATCCTTCCCTGTTCCAACCCCCCCTTATTTGTTCCTCCCCTTAGGAAATCCCCTAAACCTTGACGCTCTGTTGCTTTGTTCAAATTGTACCCTTCCCATGTAGTCCTCCATTGGTTCTAATATTGTAAACTCTGCTTTGTGCTCCCCCCCCCTTTCCCCTATTGGTTGAAGAATTGTACCCTCTCCTTGTACCTCCTCTGTTTAAAAGGCAGTACACAGTGCTGCTCTTGATCTTTTTGTCCGTCCCGCTCCTGGAATAAACATTCTGGGGGAACCATACAAGAAGACCCCTCCCTATTCTTTGCCTCGATCCTCGGTGCAGATACACCCGGTGTTGTTGAGAGCAGCCTCACTGCTGTGATATAGAGCAGCCCTGCTCTACCGCCACCAGATTCAACTCAGGTCTGTGAGCGGCCACTCTCGACGCTACGCGGGAAACAGCTAGCTGGGGTTTACGAACGATTGCATCACAACATCCTGGCTCAGGTCGTCATCACATTCACCTTGTTCCTTGTAAAATTCACTATCATTTCATGCCATTCCTGCTACTTTACTTACTACAACATACACGACAGATTATGTTTCCCCCAAGGTTAAATCTACTTGAAGCACACACTGGGTCTCCTCATTCCCACATTACCCACCAAGTACATCCTGGTCCTTGGGCAAAGACAATCCCACAAAGGAGTTTGCCTTTTCCCATAGGAGGAAAAATCCACACCGACTTCCCCAGCCACTTCCCTATGTGTAGTGCAGGGACTTTGTATCCTCTCACAGTGTGTAAGGGTTTTGTTTGGGCAGGACCAGGGAAGTTTTCAGATCCCTTACTGTTAACCAGCCAGGTGACTTCTGCTAAATTTGCTTCTCAATCCTTCTATGTCCCATTACCCAACGCCATAGTCTTCAGTAGTCCATTATACCTCTCAGTCTTTCCAGAGGCTTGTGGGTGATAAGAGATGTGATCTATTCACTCAATGCCATGTTTCTTTAACCAAGAGTTTATAAGGTTATTTCTAAAATGAGTCCCATTGTCTGATTCCACTCTCTCTGGAATAACATGTCACCACAAAATGTGTCTCTCAAGGCCAAATACAGTGTTTCAAGCAGTGGCATGATTTCCTGGGGTATGTTTCTAGACAGCCAGTTGTTGCCTCTACCATAGTATGTAGCTCTTGCCTTGTGTTTGTGGCAGTGATCTGATGTAGTCAGTGTTGTACCTTTAAAAACTGGATCTGAGAGTGAGGGAGAAGTGGTGGAATGTCTGAGGTGGTTGTTTTCTAAACATAAAGATAAGAGTTTTCAGCTTTCCTACACATGGCCTGTGTTGTCTGCAGTGTGTGGACAGCAGAAGAGAGCATTCCTTTGCTTTTTGTTAGTTTTTTGGCTAGCTGAAGCAGAGAAGTTCTCTGGACTGTGGGTTTTTTTCCCTTTTTCTTGGAACTGTTGAACCTACTCTAGACTAAAAACCCAAAAGGGCACCAGGAGCTCACACCTGTGGCCCACCAGGCCTGGCCTGGGCCCAGCCTTTCCCAGCACCAGAGGGACTGACAGCAACTGAGTGAGCTGAGCTACAGCCCACGAGAGAGACTTTGTGAATTTGGCATCTCTGTGGAGCGGCGAGAGGTTTTGTTGTTCATTGTTCACTTGTTGTGCTGGGAAGTGCTTTGACTGTTAAATAAACAACTTTTTTCCACTTTCCTCCAAGGAAATTTTTTTCTGTCCCGAACCAGCTGGGGGGAGGGGTAGTTCATATTCGTTTTCTAGAGGGACTCCATCCACAAGTTTTTTCCCAAATTTTCCCTAAACCACGACAAATACATTAATTGCCGCCCAACATGGGGCTTGAGAATGTGGAAAAAACTTGTACTGATTGCATTTTTGTTGTATTTACTCTGTGTTAGGATAAAGTAGCCAGTAGCCATATTGCTGCTTGAATTCATAATGTCTCTTGGGGTGGAAACCCAGACACTGTCCTCTATTCCAAAGACATTTCACTCGTATGGCTCTCTTGATGGCAGCACGTTTCACATTTGTGAATAACCTCTGTGATGGCTTCCATGGTAAGGTGTCCCTCTCAATCACAGGCCCATCTGTATGTTGCATTCCTTCCTAGATACCCTGATGTTTCATGGGCCCATTGGGCTATAAATAGGTCACCCTTTCGCTCCCAGTCTAAGTCTACCTGAGCTATTCCAATCTTGGAAGCTTTACCTACCTGATCATTGTTCTTATGTTCTTCAGTGGCACAACTTCTGGGCATGTGAGTACCTACATGATGTACCTTCAGAGTCATCTTTTCTACCTGTGCCGCTATGTCCTGCCACAATGCAGCAGCCCAGATGGGTTTACCCCTGCACTGCCAATTGTTGCTTTTCCATTGCTGCAGCCACCCCCTATGGCATTAGACACGATCCTAGAGTCAGTACAGAGACAGAGTACAGGCCACTTTTCTCATTCAGCAATCCCTAGGGCTAGGTGGATGGTTTTCACTTCTGCAAATTGGCTTGACTTGCCTTCTCCTTCAGCAGCCTCAACAACTTGTCATGTGAGACTCCACACAACAGCTTTCTACCTCCAGTGGTTTCCTATCACATGTCAGAATCCATCAGTAAATAGACCATAGCCTCTTTTGTTTTCTGGTAACTCATTATATGGTGGTGCTTCTTTGGCACAACTCACCTTCTCAGGCAATGCTCCAGAATCTTTGCCTTCTGGCCAGCCCACAATCTCTTCTAGGATTCCTGGGAAATTGTGTTCTCCCATTCAGACTAATTGTGTCATCAATGCTACCCACTTACTCCATGTAGCGCTGGTTCCATGATGGGTTGAGGCGATGTTTTCTTTGAACATCCAGTGTAGCACGGGCAATTGCAGTGCCAAGAGGAGACATGCTTCTGTCCCAAAATCTGAGGTAGGTCAAACCCCCTCATAGGCTGCTAATAGCTCTTTTTCAGTTGTAGAGTATTTGGCTTCTGATCCTCTATAACCCCAGCTCCAAAACCCTAATAGTCAATTTAAGGTTTTTCCTGATGTCCTTTGACAGAGAGTCCAGGTGAGACCCTGCTCCCCAGTTGCAGTGTATATTTTTCACAGATGGTCCTGTCCAAACAGACCCAAGAGCTACCGCACAAGCTATTTCCTGTTTGATCTGCTCAAAGGCCTGTTGTTGCTCAAGGTCCCACTCAAAATGGTTCTTCTTCCAGGTCACTCTATAGAGGGGACTCACAAGCTGACTATAACCTGAAATATGCATTCTCCATAACCCCACAAGACCTAGGTAAGCTTGTGTTCCCTTCTTGTTAGCTGGTGGAGCCATAGTTGCAATTTTTTTAACCACCTCCATAGGCACATGATGGCAGTTATCCTGCCATTTTATTCCCAAGAACTGGATGTCCTGTGCAGGTCCCTTTACCTTACTTTGTTTTAAGGCAAGACCAGCTTTCAGTATAATTTGGATTATTTTCTTTCCTTTCTCAAAAAACTTCTGTTGTATTGGCCCACATAATAATATAATCAATATATTGTAGGTGTTCTGGAGCTGCATCCAGTTTCAGTGCAGTCTGGTGTGGGAAGAAATGGGATGGAGTTGAGCAGCGGACTGTGGGATATGTCTACAGAAGCACATGGCAGCACAAAGAAGTACATGGCAGCACAGAGAAGCACATGGCAGCACAGACAGGCTTGTCTCTGCCTGACCTTGGGGGGAGGACGTGCCAAGTGGCAGACCCCTTTACAGGAGAGGAGTCTGCTGGAAGCTGATAGACGGGTGAACAATACATGATCATCCCATAGAAGGACATTAGAAAAGAGTATTGCTGATGTGGCAACAAGGGATAGATCACATAGTGAGAATTACCATGTAAGGAAATACTGTACCTTGAAAAAGTGTGTAAAACCATCTTGTTTCTTTGAATAAATGATTCACATTCTCTGCCAGTCTGAGTCTGTGTCTCGGTCACTCATAGTCTGGATCAGTCCGTGGCAAATAGTGGGGCTATGTTTCTACCCCCGGGGCACTCAATTCCAGGTATACTGGACAATCTCCAAGTGAAAGCAAATTGTGGTCTGCACTCTGCTGCCAGAGGGACTAAGAAAAATGCATTAGCAATATCAATTGTGGATCCATTTGACTCCCTTTGACTCCAGTTCTTATTTAAGTTGCGACATGGCTGGTATAGCAGCACTCAGAGGCCGCATGACTTCATTCAGGCCATGGTAGTCTACTATCAGCCTCCATTCCCTATTAGACTTTGCACTGGCCATATGGGGCTGTTAAAGGGTGAGTCAGTCCTGCTGATCACTCCTTGGCTCTCCAGTAGATTAATTAGTTCATGGATAGGAGTTACAGTCTTCATTTGTGCAATATTCCCACCAGTGCACTGTCCTGGTGGCAATTGGCACTTGCTGGTCTTCAAGTTGCAGCAATCCCATAATGAAAGGATCTTCTGAGAGGCCAGACAGGGTGGATAGCTGTTTGACCTTTTCTGTATTCACAGTAACTACACCAAAAGCCCATCAACATCCCTTTGGATCCTTGAAGTATCCTCTCCTGAAGTAGTTGATGCTAAGGATACAAGGAGCCTCAGGGCCACTCACAATGGTGTGCTTTTCCCACTTGGCCCCTATTAAACTCATCTCAGCCTCTAATACAGGCAACTCCTGGCATCCCCCTGTCACTCCAGAGATCCAGATGGATTCTGCACTCCCGTGCCTTGATGGCATCAGTGTGCACTGTGTACTGGTATCTATTAAAGCTTTATACTTCTGAGGATCTGATGTGCTAGGCCATCAAATATATACAGTCCAGTATACCTGATCATCCTTTTCCTTCTCCTGACCGAAGGCAGGAACCCTCTATTCCTGTTTCTGGTCAGAGTATTCACTGTCTGACCTTTGAAATGCCAGATCAGAAGTCTCCTCACCAGGGTTAATGGAAGTGATTCAGTTCTTTTATGTCTGGGAGATCACTGATTGTCTTCTTGTATCTCTCTGGCAACTATGTTGACAGTTTTCTTGGGTGGCCCCTTCTTAACAGCTCTCATCGGTCTCAGTTTATGGACACGGGTTTCCAGCTTAAAGGTGGTATCCTGGTTAAGCATTGATTCCATTTTTGGTATGGAATAGTTCCTTATTTGGGGCCTTGTTAGCTTTCTGTGGAACCAATCAGTAGCAAATCTTAAATATTGACACATAATTGAACCAATAAAAAGGGTGGATACACCTTTTGTGAACACACATTTTAAGAGAAAAAAGCTGAGAATAGCTCTCTTGGCTTCCAGCCTTAGAGGAGGTGGCGGATTGGGTCCGGGCTGGCCCCACTAGGCCCACGTGGCCAGGCCCAGGCTAGCCCTCATGGCCCAGCTGAGATTTCTGCCCCTGGAGGGATGGTGAGGGGACTGTTGGGCCCCTCACTGGGGAGCCCGCCGGGCCCTGTCCTGGAGAGTGGCTGGAGCTCCTTGCCAGCGGGAGGCCAGGCTCCTTCCTGGCAGAGCCTGCCACTCCTTTTCTAGCAGAGACACGAAGCCATGCCAACCAGAGGCTATATTGGCAGCAGGAATGACTATGTGGCAGGGACCAGCACTGGGAGTAGCCCCGTGGTTGGTGCCAGGGGTGGCCCCAAGGCCAGGAGTGACCATGCGGCCACCGCCGCTCTGGACAAGGAGTGGACACGTGGCCAGAATGGGAGCAGCCGGGGCAATGCCGAACGGCCACAACCACCTGAGCATGGCTCACAATGAACTTTATTTCCTTAGCCGCTTTGAGCCAGCTTTGCTACAGACAAAAGGACAAAAGCGTCAGCAGCAGCTTTTCCTGTTTTCAACACCCCAGCAGAGCCAGGCTGACATGGCTCGCACGGTGTTAGCAGAGACCACATGGCCAACAGAGGGGCATGGTGAGTCATGTTCCCAATGCAAAGCTTGAACCAGATTAACCTTTCAACATTGCAGGACTCTATAAAAATTGTTTCAATTGATGATAAAGCTTGAGAGCAAATGACCCTACGAATACCAGTTCTCTCCTGAATCAGAAAAAGAAAAAAAATATGAAGACACTTAGAGACAATAACATAGGACTCTGACGTCAGTGAAGGAGTTAAATTCTAGATGAAGGAATTGAAGAGAGAGCTTGGGCTGAAAATTCTTTTGTAAGGCTATGGTGAAGATATATTTGATATATCAGACTTTCTTTTGTTTTCCTGTGACAGAGGATAGCTCCCCCAGCATAACAAGGCCGCCAATGTAAGGGCAAAGCATAGTGCCATTGTATATGTTAACATGTTCCCAAACTCAGCAAAATAAAGTGATAAGCAGTGAAGTTGACAAACTCTGTGTCCCACACAGGAGCTTGCTACTTGATAACTAGTATTTACTATAGCATTATATATATATATATAAAACTGCCTTTATCTCCTGCCACCTTGGGCACCAAAAAAGACTGTAATGGGTTCATCTTGGCTGGATGCCAGGTCCATACCAAGCTGCTTTATCACTTCCTTTCCCAGTGGGACAAGTGTCATGGGTTGCAGTGTAAAATATAATCAAGGGTGTGTTATTCTATTACCATCCATTGGAACTGGGATGAGGGGTTGTGATGTAATCTTCTGTTGATAAGACAGCTGATAAGAAACCA
>VZTB01014381.1:2249-16887 GCA_013397245.1 Thryothorus ludovicianus
TTAATTGTGTGATAGGCTGGTTTTTATGATAAAGGGTCATATTGGCTTGTGTTGGAAGGATGTTTGGGAGCAAGACTGAACAACAAAATAACAGTACAGGAACAATCTTTGACTTTTTCCCAGTATTCACCAAAAGATTTCCAAAGAATACAGAAATGTCTTTTCTACAATCTTTAACAGCTGTTTGCACGTGATGCTTTAAAACACTTCTCTTTACAGTGGTTTTGTTCTTTCCAACCAAGAAAATGTATCAAGCTGCCAGAGAAAAATTCAGAAAATTGTATGATTTTAATTAAATCTTTTGATGAAGTTCACGGCTATTTTTTCTAAATAAAGGGTTCTAAAGTTTTAAAAAAATTCAATAGGTTCCTGAACAGTTAGCATGGAAAATGTGGAGACAAAATCAATCAATAAGCTTGGGTTAAAGGGATTTTAGTCGTGCCTTAAATGAAAATCTTCATGCAGCTTGAGCTACACAGTTTGTGCAGAAATTCTCTGCAATATTGATCTCAAGTGCACAAATTTTCCCATATGAATGTCACTGATGGACATTCATTAAAGAACTGCCATAGAACACAAAACCTGCTGAAAGTATGAAATATTCTTAATATAGAGAAGATGTGTGTTTTACAGGTACAATGATTTAAAAAAAATAATTGCTATGAACATGACTCCCAAATATTTTCATTATGACTTTGTTTTAGAGAATTTGAAAGAGGCACTTATACAGCCTTGATTCCAGCATGGCTGATCTGACACTGTCTCTATAGTAATAACAGTACTAGTATCACCACAATAAGAAGGAATATGATGACACTTCCAGCAGGATACTTCTGCATTGATTTGCTAACTGTGATCTGAAGGAGGTTTATCTACAGAGGCAGTGCAGCAAACTGAGAAATAACTGCCTTATTTATATGAATATGGTGCATACTTATGAGCATGCTTTTGATGTCTTGTTTCCATAAGAGGGGAGATGAAAAGATGCCACTCAAGGAAACATCAGAAGTGGCAAAAAAAAAATTACAAAGTCACTGATAAGATAAAGGTGAAGGTAGCCTTTGTGGACTGTATGATTTTGCCCTCCCAAGGTCAAGTTGAGAAGACAGAGAGAGGTACTCACTCCAGAAGATCTGATATATAAAAAGGGAAGACTCACATTCGTCCCAGTTAACTTTACACACTCAACTGAAGGGCCTAAATAATAACATTTTTTTCCTGACTGAGGGGGACACACATCTTCTAAAAGCATTTTCAACTCTTCAAGATCTGCACTGTCCTCTTCACACTGAGCTACACTGTCCTTTAAATTTGAGCTGTTTCTCATACAAAAGAAATAAAGGATGACTTCCCATTCACTTATCTACTCCAGTCAGTGAGATAACAGGCCATTCTATGCTATGACATTTGGGAAGAGATAGGATGGCAAAGGCAAAGACCTAGATACAAAAGAAGCAGAAACTGCTGCAGATAAATTGACTTCTCATGCTTCCAGAAATTGAGGCAAATAGGCACCGAAAGGCATACAAACATGAAAAGAAGACTACAATCACACATAATCATCAGAATGCAGACATCAATGTTTTCTTCACTATGCAGATTGTAATATCTCTAACTTAAAATTTGTCTTAATGAAAAAAAACTTGTAAGCAGAGAGATATTGTGAGTCAGGCCCATCTTGTTGATGCAGCTGTGAAGCAAGGATCTATGGTTCTATCCAAAGGGAAGGCCAGAAAGCCAAAAGGGTTGTCAAGGGACAAGAAGTTTTCCGAGGCACATAACTTCTGCCTTATAAACATGACAGACAGCAATTCCAAAGCATTTCTGTAGAGCTTGCTCCCAATGTCAAGCGCATCTGCACTTAAGAGCACTAAGTGCTGAGCTAGTACAAAGCAGTGTAGCTCTGCTGCTTGTAAATGAGCTGTATCATCTTACACAGCTGACTGTCTGCATGTCCTAACAATTACATTTACAACTGAATGTAAATGTTCTAGCTATAGGCTGCAGCAACTTTCCTCTCAGCTTCTGATCCTCTTTCCTTTATGGTGGTTTGAGCCCATCCTCTGAATTAAACATCCTCATTAAATAGGTATTAAATTAACTCACGAGCAGAGTTCAAACAGAAAAGAGGCTTATGCATACCAGAAAAAGGATGCAGAAAACAGCATAAATATCTGCAATTGTCAGTGAATTTGGTAGGAAGCAGAAAGCGTTCAAAATAGATGTTCTTACTGGCTGCTGACCAGTTAAAAATACTTCTTCCTGTTATGAAAAACCCTCAGAAGGAACCAAATTTGATTTCATCACCATGTTGAATTATCACAATGTATTCCTTAGGTTATGTGCAGAAGTGCTTCACTTTTGATGCAGATCTGTCTTTTTCAGTTACCAATGCAGACTAAAAAGCATTTTAGCAAAGTCACATGTCAATTTAGCTTGCTCAGTTATCCTAATAGGTTCTTTTTTAACTTCTGTGACAGCAGAAAAAAGATATTCTTAGCAGTCATTAGTGCTTATGCCCTATCACTACTAAAGCATCTAGCCTCTAGCCAGCTCTTAGATTGGATAAAGATGCAGAAGGTTTGATTTTGATGTATAATACCTGTTTTTAATGTGCTGGGGAGAACCAAGACACTTGAAAGCTCCATTGACCATAATAGCAAGCCTTGTGCAAAGAGCTTCACATTCTTCCATACTAGAAAATAAATTGAGATGAAAAAATAAATAATTAGTAGTGAAAACAGAGAACATTGTTTATAGCTTACTTTAGTTAAACTGGAAGAATCTAGACAGTTGCAAAAACAGATACATAAAAACTTTGGCTTCAAAGAGTAACAGTCAAAGTTGTAACCCTAATCAGTATACACCAAGTTATTAACACATGACAGCAAGAAGAAAGCTTTAAACTATTATTTATATTTTTAGTCCATAACTAATTGCACAATTCTAGTCAGAATATAAAGGTATCATTACCACAGGCAAATGCCTCCTAAGCAGTCTCAGGAATGCCACTGAGGGAGTCATGAACTCTGTTACACCATTTAATACCTGTTTATGATTAGTCTGAGCTAAATGATAAGGGGAGAAGAATGAAAAGCTTGCTCAGCCTGTCTTTTTCATAGTACGTGGCCTAGAAAAAAGTTACCCTCAGCCTGATTGCAGGACAGAAGAAGATTCTAAACAGTACAATCCAAACAGAATTTAGGAAATGGAAATGCATCGGAACAGAAAAGTAGAATCCACCTAGATGTGACTGCTTCAGATGATAAATAATGGCTTTGACTTGTAAAACTTATGGCAGATGGGCTGCTATATTATATTATGAGGAGCTCATTCAAAGGAGCACTTCAGACATAAGGAACCAGTCAGAACACACCCATCATCTCAAAGAGGACTCAGAGATGTTTGGTGTTTCTACAATTCTCTGTGCGCCTTCCCCAATCCTTCTGAGACAGCTAAACAAGAGATGTCTTGTGTGCCTGAGCCATGGGCCAGTCCAAATCAAAATGTTTTGACTGAACAAACATTGGCAATAAATTATTGCTCTGGGAAAAAAATTCTTTATAATATAATAAAAGTAGGTAAATAGCCCTCAAAACCTGATTTTTACACAGCAAACCATCTCTATGCCTTACACGTGTATTTGCTGACATGTATGAAAGTTCACTTCATATGTAAAATTCCTGCACTTATACAAGTAAATAATCACAAAGCTCCAATGGCCTTCAGAAAATAGTATAAATAGTATAAAATAACTTCTCATTTCTTCATCCTGGCACAGCAATGTGAGCAGTATCACTGTACTTAGTGTCTGCTTTAGGTTGTTCATTTGTATAGCTAAATATGTAGTTAGTACAATTTGTTGGATTATTTTGTTTGTTTGTTTGCTTACATCATATTAGTAATGAGATCACAAGTGTCTTCCATTTAGCTGGTGTTTGACAACTGAAGGTTTTTTATCCAGACTGCAAAGTCAAAGATATTTTTCCCCGAAAATCACTGAGCTGATCTCACAATGCATAAGCCATGTTCCCTAGATGAGCTCTTCGCCATCAAACACAGGTACATGATTTTCAAACTTCAGCTTCCATAAATAAAACACTAGAAACATTTTGGAGAATTTTTCCATCAATAACGGACTGGAACAACAAATACATTTTTAGAATATCTAAAAAACGCATGAAGATAGAAAACATTGGAGGAATTTTGGCCACATTCCTTTATTAATTCATCTATTTGGCTAATCTCATTTGGTCAAAGGTTTCATTGCTGGTTTTTTTTTTTAATTTTGCCTTCTCTGGACATATTTTCATGATCTCTCCCTCATTTAAAGAAATTTTATATATATAATTACACTTACTATATATATTTTACCTAAGTGAACATTTATTTCATTTCACTATAGATGTTACAAAACAGCATTGATGTTCCCTCCATTTAACCAAAGAACCAGTGACCATATCAGAGAACTGACAAGATATTTAACATAGATGGACTTTTCCAAGAGGATGGGATCTCTTCTACCATTTCCAGTAATGCATAAGTGGATAGCTGATGCATCCATCTTCAGACTTACTCTTTTCATACACTGATGCAAAGCATAAACTTAATAAAATCAGAAGGTTTTTCACTTACACTTCCCTTTGTAAGGATTTTTAAGGTAACCATATAAAAAAAATGTTTCAAGCAAGAAGAGACACTACAACACTGAGTAAAAGGAGCATGGAAAAAGAAGAATCAATTACATGATCTTTGCTGGAACCCCTTGGTCAACACTCTATTCTTTAAAAATTAAATATGAAAAATATTTGGGATTTAAATAGGTTCCTTTTCCACGGATAGGAAGGAATTACCATAAAATTTCAAGACTTAATCTGTGCCTCACAACTGAGTGAGCTTGTCTTCAGAATATAGTCCTCTATAGCACAGGAATGTGCAGCCTGCTGGGATAAGGGTCTTACCTGTGGGATGTCAGCACAGCTGCACAACCATCCTGAACTTCCTTCAGGATAGCTTTCCAAAGGTAGCGTTTAGAGCAGGGATCCATCCCAGAGCTGGGCTCATCCTACAGGAAAAATGAGAATAGCACAGCAACATGGAAAATGTATACCACAGATTCTGCCCAGCATGAAGAATTAACACAATTCACATTAAAATAATGTCTTTTTCTCTTTAAATGTTACATCTTCAGTGAGTCACTTAAGTAACACCCTGATCAATGTTTTGCTTTAAAACAAACAGTTTAACATCTAAATTTATGAAACGCATATTTTAGTAAAGAAGCATATGTATGTAAACAATATTTAAATATAACCTAGGCTTATCATACATAGAAACTTCTTTATATCATATATGTATAGTTATATGTATTTATTATATCTGTTTAATTACATACATACACTCTTTTAGATAAGAGAGACTTGCAAGTGGTTTTTCTCACTTTCTGGAAGGGTTTGGTGGCTGTTTCTGATCTGCATACACATCTGCCATGAGTACAATCAATTAGAGAAGTCCTATAGCTCCCAGATGTCTACACTGCCCATCCCATATCCAGGTGTTTGATAAGATGTTTGGATTTAACATCCTATACTTATTACTGCCACAGCCCTTTTAAGGGAATTTTCACCCACAGTGGAGAGAATTCACATGGTTAAACAACACTAACTCAGTGCAAACCAACTGGCAAACCCATTTCCCACTCAGATGGCTTTCATGGACAGAGACATGCTGCTACAAAATCTATATTTCTCCTTCTTATCTATTTCTCCTTTCCTCACTAAATCAAATTTTTACTTCATCCATTCATTGAAACAAAAGCAATTATATTTGATTGAAAAATCTAGTCTCTGTTGCTACAAAACTAGGAAGAAGGAAACTATTCCAGTTTCTTTTTATCCATTAGGATTCCATGGGAAATGTTAGCACCTGTTAAACAGATATGGCTTAGGCCAGAGTATTTTCAGCAAGAAATCCCAGCTAAAACATGGAAGAAAATTTTCAAAAAACAAAAAAACAAAACATCCAGTTTGAAGCTAATTCTAGTGCTTTACTACCAATGTCAGAGGTTAAAAAATTCAGTTCAGTCTCCCATTATCTCTGGATTGCTAACAAAGAAAACATAAAAAGCTATAAACATAAAGCAACCAACAATATTACTCAAATTAATAGCTATGATCCTGAATTCAATTTTGAAGTGGATTCAGTGGTTTATATTGGTGTCTTTGCTTTCAGAAAAAAATATCATTAAAATCCTCATTTTAAAATAGTGAAAAACTCCTTTAAAATTCTGCTAGCTTTCTAAAACCAGCAAATGTTTTAAGGAATTGTTTAGATATCTTTCTTTCCTCTTTTCACTCTGTATGCAATAGTCTGTGCCCTGCAGCAAGAAGCAGGCTGAAATGGATACTTGCAGTAGTACACTGTCATAAAGACATTAAAAACTAGTCAGAGCATTTCCTAAGATCAAGAAAAAACACTGATTTAAGATAATCTCCTCCTTTTACTAGCTGAACCAGGGTCAGTTAAAACATAAAATGCAAATAAAATATTAGAAGTGAGGCAATGGTGGGCAGTTAGAAGCAGCAAAATGTGTCTAAACTTCTGAAACACGAACTCCAGAGAACATCAATTTCATCTGGTTCAAGTTAGCCTGCCATCTCTTCCTGGACACCCTGGTTTCCCCCTCAACTCTGAGGAGCAGCTTTCCTACCTCTGACTGTTTTGAAAGGTTTATTGTACTAGTGAATTGGTTTAGCTCTTCCCAGCCAAGTTTTAAGGAAGCAATGTCCAATATTCTCCAGTGAAACAAAAGGCAATGGTATGAAAGAGAATGCAGAGTCATAACGATGCAGTTCTCAAAGCTTTGTAGCTCCCTGATCTTCAATACAAAAGGCATTGCTTACACTGGGGTGGCCAGTGTCAGGCCTAAATGAGGCAGTAGTGTGCAAGAACCAAAAGTACCTGAGATAAGTCAAATTAATATAATTCATAAGTATTACTTGATTGTGTGACTTGTGAATGTAACAAAATATAAGAACTAGCCAGATGTATGAAATAAATATAAGAATTAGGAGTATCCTGAAAGAACATGGGTCAATTAAACACATATTTGGACCATGGAATACTACAATTGTATTTGTGTTGATGACATTTCTGTTCCTACTTACCCAATTGCCCAAGGAAGAAAAAAAAAAAATTAACAATTTTGCTTTCTATTTTTGTGAGCACTGGAGGATAAAAGTAAAGCCATTCATAGAGCAGAACAAAGACAGTTGTACATCTGAGTAGCAATTACTCCCTGACTGATCATGAAAATACCTGATTTTCTTTAAAGCAGCACACAAGGCAACAAAATTCAATGGAGCCCATTTTTCATAAGCACAGTATTACTCTTACCAGTAAAAGTATTTGGGGTTTACCAACTAGAGCCACAGCAGTGGAGAGCTTCCTCTTGGTGCCAGCACTGTAGGTTCTCACCAGTTTGTCAGCATGGGCATTGAGGTGTAACCGGTGAACAAGGTCCTCTGCAACCTGTGGTTTGCAGATTTGAAGGCCAACAAAAATGAGTCAGATTAGGTAACATCTGTGCATAGATTGAAAGAACATTCTGTTCATGCATGTTAAGCAAATGTACACGTTGTTTCCTTATTTACCCATGCTCGCTGCATATTATTACTTTTGAATCTTAGACATAAAGCTGCTCTGGGGCTTATTTGTTCTTCAAAAATGAGAAGGATTTTCTCATATAGAAATCTGGCTTTGTCACTGCTCAGCACAGTCATTTGTATTTTCTTTGTGTCCATGGGTCAATGATCTAAAACGTCTCTCATTTCAACTTATTCTCCACTATTTATTTGATCAAATACCTGAGTAACTGAAAATTCAAGCAAAAAAATTCTCCATCAACTACAAAAAGAGATGAAAATGTCAAAAAAGCAAGTCACAGTTGTGTATTTAGAGTTTCTTTAAGACAAAATGTAACATAATTAAATTAATATATCTTTTTAATAATGGAGAGGGGTAAGTTTATCCTAGCTGGATTGGTTTTAATTGTTTTAACAAGAATGCCTGATTTGAGCAAGTCTGGAAGGCATGTGAGCACAGCAGGAGACAGCTCATGCTGTCCCCTACGGCCTTTCTTCCTTACCCTGTCAGAGACAGTCCTGACATACAAGGCTCCCTAAAATACTAGTGTTAGAGAATATTAAATATAACAATAATCTTAATTCATCTATATCAGCCACTTCTGCTGGACTGTCCAAGGAGATATTACTCAAAACCATGAGGGACACAGCAGCAACTTTTCTACTTGCTGCTGCCAAATGCACCCTGCAAGGCAGCAAGTGTTTGGCACAGGCTCCTGGGGGCTGTGTCATCAAGGAATGATCAGCTTTGTAACAAAGGATGTGTATCTTCTGTCTGTACATAGCACAGCTAGAAGATTCTTGTAAAACAAGGAGTTATGTGGTGCTTTTGTTGCCCAACATTAACTGCCAGAGCACCCCCAGCAGTATGGCTCATTCTCTTTTCTTCCTCTACATGATCTTCTGCAAAAAGCCAGGAGGGACTTAAAGGCTTAATCATATCAGATGGACAGTCTCTAATTAATTCAAAAGTCCAATAAGGAAAAAATATTCAATGAACAATATTGTGAATTAATATTCACTATCCATCATAGACAAACTGCCACAAGCATTATAATACTTTCTATAGGAGAGTTTTATGTAAACACCTTTGGAAATTATCAAGATATTCATTACTCTTTTAGCAAAATCTTTCAAGTGATACTTATAAAGTTAGAAATAACTTTTTGCACACATGCCAGTATCTGTGGGAGTAAAGGTCAAAAGTAAAGTAAAGGTCAAAAGAGGCATGGTCTTCTCCATCTACCAGGGAACAAGAGGTACATTGAAAATCAGTAATTGTGCCTATGGCTTTTCGCTCCCTTTAAAAATTACCTCTAATATTCAAGTAAGAAATTAACTGGTGCTAAGGACTTTCAGTCTGTGTGCCTTCCAGAACAACTTGGAGTTAGTTAAGACTCAATCTATTCAGAGACTAGGAACATCATAGTGTGTCTATCTTGACTTGAGAGGCTGTATCCATCAGTGTATCAATTTGCATTATTCCTGACACAATAAATAAAATGCATAACTCCTTGCTATTTATTTAAATGAAACTTCATAAAGCAAGTCTGACCAAACTCTGAAAACCTGTGTCATACCCAGTATGAGTGATAATAAACATGGATTGAATTCTAGATTTATCTGAAAAATAACTTTACATATCCAAAGCAGTAATTCAAAGTGCCAGGTTCTGAGTGGATATAGTGTAGTTTGAACATCTTAAAGAGCAATCATTGATCAATTCCACACTAAACAGCATTTATTTGGCTTTCAGAATTTTCAGATTTCTTACATTTGAAAAGTGTATACCCATGATCAAGTTTCTTAGGCACAATATTTTTTATCCCAAAATCTCGTAAAACTATACACACTAATTCTGCTTGGGGTCTAAACAAAAATAAACATATAAAGAATACATGAATTTACAATTTCCTATTTCCAGCACCTATAGAATATAACATACAACATATAGAATATAACATAACATAATTGAGATTCTAGAATTGGAGCAAAATATTCCTGGAGAGTTAATGAAAAGGGAAAGCATACTGACATTCCAAAAAATTACCTCAGAAGATCTGATAAAGCTTCCTTTGAGATTTGCAACAAAAGTTTTAATGTTAATGAGGGAGGCCATTTGATGCTATGCTAATAATTTAAATTTTTTAACAGGTTGAGTGCTGTATTTTGGAACAAATTGAGATCTAGGAAGTTGATATATTAAAGAAATAAAAATTAAAATTTCTATGCTTAATCCTTCTAAATAACCTAAAAGCTCTACTCTAATTTTTCCAATTTTGAACAAAAAGAAACTTTCAGTGTAGATTTGTGAAGTATAACAAAATTCATATTACATGTGAAGCTTAACATTGATAGTAAAAGACCTATTTTTCTCCTCCTTTCCCATTCATTTAATTACTGTTTTGGAACATTAAGTGCACTCAACTTTATGTCAGGCACTTAACTCCTGCTGCTGCTAAATCTGTCTAGCAAAGGATTTGGTCCTTGAAGTTAGTGCTTCAATAGACAACAGCAGGAGCAGCACAACCTGTGACTCACCTGTCTGCTCACCAATGTCTTAAAAAAAAACAAACAAGTGAATGTATGTTTCTTTCCTTATCAAACTCCCTAGAATATATATGTCTGTGCACATCAGTGTAATTAGCCTCTGGTAAATATTCAGAGGCAGGCTTGGAGTGCTGTATCATAAGCAGGAGGGAATGATGAGAAAATAGCAGCTTACGTTTCCTTACAGCTGCTCCTCTAAAGCATTCCAAAGCCTTATTTTCTTTGTAGGTAGCTAAAATGCTCACTTTCTCCAGGCACCAGCCATTTCTGAGCTGAAGCACAGCAGCTGTTGAGTGCTTGACACCAGAGCCGCACAGTCAGGAGAGCCCGCTGACAAAAGCATTTGTTTTCCTCTGAGATAGCTGCATTTCAGTTTTTGATGGAGGCAAACCAGAGCAGCTAAATATTATTTGCAGGAGCACTTTGATGCCTTGATCGCAAGCATATGGCAACAAAGTCTGCTTTGTAATTCATGCAGACAAAAAATTAAGACAGCTGAAAGGAAGAATGATCTTTCTTTCATAAATGTGATGCTAAGGCACAGAAGGCTCACTATAAAGAATAGTCTAAGCCTATACCTAGATCATCTGAGGTCCAGGAAGGTTAACATTTGCCTTCTCTCAGTGCACACAGTAACATAACCCATATCTAAATGAATGATTTTCATCCATTTGAGGAGGAACCTGGGTGTAATGCACACCACTTAAGGAACCCTTCTCCAACTACTATGGAGGAACTGTCACTTCATGGAGAAAACAGGTAATTATAGTTGAGGGCTTTAGTGAAAAACAACCATCCCTTAATACATTTCTTTAGGATCGAGGGAAATATATGCAAGTTTACTCTGCTAGTAGTCTGAAGTAAAAATTAACACCAATAAGTTATGAAGAGTAAACAATCAAACAAAAGACTACATGATAATTTCTGAGAAGTCTGCAAGCAACATGTTGTTAAAACAAGTAAAAGTCCAGGGTTTGTCCTGGACAACAGATACTGCCCAAGACAAGGGGCAATGACTTGCAAGAATCACTTATTTTCCCCAGGTTTTCATCCTGAAATACCCAAATTATCAGCTTAAGACAGTAAAAATTCAAAATATTGCCTGTCCTGGTGAATACTCAATATGCCTTACCGGAATCATACTTTTTTCTGAAATAACACTTATCTGCTGAGGAAAAGAAAACAGGCTGCAGAGAACCAGAAAGTAGCCCTCTCACCCACAGTCAAGGAACTGGTTGCAAATCACTTATTAGAACCTGAGGCAACGGCCAGAAAAATGCTGGGTAGTAGGGGAAAAAAAAAAGCAAAAAGCTATTTCAGTTCATACAGTTTTGTTTTCTTTCTGGAAAAATGAAAGGAAAACATCAGGCTGTATTTTGGAGGTTACAAGGGCAAGCTTCTGCTTGGGACCAATACATACAGCAGGAATTGACAAATACCAATTTCATATCACACCACAATTTTCTCACATTAATAGAGATGCAATTAAGCAAAAAAGACTGAGCAGCTCAAGTCAGGTCATACTGTAAACTTCCATCTGTTGATACAGAAAACCTCCCATATTTTACACTGTACCCATTTCATACTTTATTTCTGGTGTTGCTTGACTGGTTTCCTCACTACAGAAAAAAGAGCTCAGTCTGCTGATCAGCACAGCTACATCTGTATCTGGACATCCGAGAGCCCCCAGTGATATTCCCAGATATTGTCAACTTCTATGCTAGTAAGTCCTCAAAGCATTTTCTTTGGCCTTCTCTCCTTGGACAACTCCAAGTTTTGTGTGGCAGCTGGAGCATTTGAGAGACTGCGCCCATCTTCTGAAGTTTAAGACAGCAGAGTGCTGACAGCTCTTATCCCAGCGCCCAGGTGTTTCATTTAATTATTGTCGTACAACAATTTTTAGTTCCGTAAAAGTTAAATCACATCTCTGAAGAAAAGAGTTTTTCAGAGGTACAAGACTCAAAACATGGTGTTCTCTCACAGCCCTTGAAGTGTGATAGTGAAGGCATTGAACCATTCATAAATTTAATTTATTAAAGGTTTTTATGCCTGAGATTTGGTTTGCAACAATGTTATTTTGCAGTCTGCAGTGATGTTCTTGTGTTTTGAACTGGCATAACAGACAGAAAATATCCACATTATTTAAATAAAATCGTAGTAATGACAAACCTTATTACTAAAGTTGTTAAGAGGAAATATTAGATCATTACTCATGTTAAAAAGTCTTCTATAAATCCCACAATCCAGCCTGGCAATAGCGCCCTCTGCAAATCTGTTTTGGATAGTTACCTTATGGATATCCTTCTTTGGAATTCCACGCAGTGTGCAGTAATAATAAAGGTGCTCCCAACCTGTTAAAAGTTCATCCAGGGCATCTTGCTGTGGACAATATCCAATAAGAATACCTTCAGAGCTAGCAGAGAGTATATCCATTTCAGACCTGTTNTACACTCACAATGCACACATTTTGTCCCTTGTGGGTTAGCATAGCCACCAGCATGGCACTGTTGTGACAGTGTGTGTGTCAAGGTCAACAGACCAACACATGAAGAAGATATACCCCTTAGAATTAATGCATTAATGCTCACCAGTTTTCTTCTCTTAACTATTTGGCATTACCTTCACTAAGGAGCCACATTTCAAACCATACAGTGCTCATGTTGGATATTATGCTATATACAGTATTATATTCATATCAATCACATGGAATACTGAAGAGGAAGGACTTGAGAGAGAGGGAAATGTTGCTGTGTATTCTTTGTGTGTCTATGACCACATGCACGCATGCGTGCATTCTCTGAACAACAAAAGTAAAACAAAACACAGGATATTAAAGACTAGTAACTTAAAAGACAATACAGGAAAAAGTATAAAATTATCCTGATTTAAGAGACTTTGGCCTTCACTTTGTAGCTCTACAGCTTTACTTGAAATTACATTCATTGCTAAGAAGCAAGCTTGATTGCAAGGGTGTCTCATTACACATAATGACACTAAATCTTTCCTATTTATTCCAACATCTAATTCAACACTCAATGATGCTGATTTACATGTACAGAAAGACCTGTCAAAATGAAGATACTTAATAAGAAAAAAATCTGAGCTTTGAAAGAAAAGTTTCCAAAAGATTTTGAGTAACAGAATGCTTTTCCTCTTAGTGGTTTCCTACATTTCTGATTAAAAGAACTAAATATATGATTAATCATTTAGACTCAGAGTAAATGCATTAACTGCAGGATCTACAAGTATCAGCACTAGTGAAAATATAAATATGTATCTCCTGTTAACAAGATTCAGGAGTCTGGGGAGAAAAATTCTGCATTTTACATAATGAACCACAGCATGAAAATATATTTTAATGTTATCAAAAGATAAATTAACGTAATTATGACAAACCTTCCATGGACTAATTAGAATGGTCCTTTACTGTTAATGACAGAGATAAAAAATCACAGTATTTTGGTTGGTTTGGGTGATGCTATGTAAGTTATCTGCCTGTAGACACCTCTCTAAACAAAGTTAGCAAAAAGTAGAAGGGTGATACGGGAAAGAGGATAACAGAAGTGTTCCTCATTAATTTATATCCACTTATAGGACATTTTCAATGAAGTATATACAGAACTTGTACTGTTTCAGTTTCCAACCAAACCTACGACAAATTAAATCCTTTTCCTTTAGTCATCTTTACCATAAGATATGGATTGAATAATTCTGAACCTTTTGTACAACCAGTCAGAAGCAGTAGATCCTTATTTAATTAATTCTAACATAGCAAAATACTAATCACAGTGAAATGTTATCTAGATGCTATCGAACAGAGAGAGATGTGTCTGAAGTTTGTTTAGGAAGACTCATGCACAAGGCCTTATTTTGGTGCAGCTGCTGTCTTTTGAGAAACAAGAGACTGGGCTTTTGGTAATATGCTGAGTTCAGTCAGAAGAGAACAAATCACACTCAGGCTATTTCAGGGACATTTACTCAGCACGAACCCTGTAGCTGAATAGAAACATCTTCTCTGCAATGGGCACCTACCATAAAGAACAAAAAGTTAAATGTGGACAGCTGCAAAAAGCCAAAAGACATCCAATGTTCTTTAGCTAGAACTATATTAGAGCATCCTTGCTCAATTTGCATCAGGAAATAAAAAGTGTCCTCAGTGCTCATTGTACACACAGGGTTCTGGTGCTCCGTCTATGTAAAGCACCCAGCCTTAGGTGAATGGTATACCACCCACTGATCTTCAGCTTTCATAAAGCGAGGGCAAAGTGAGAATGCATTATTTAATATTCTTATTCATTTGGTCTCTTATCTTGCAACTATATCCATTAGTGCTGACCTAGCACTTCAGGACTTCCCATTAACACAGATATTCTACTGTATTCACTAAAGAACTCACAGAACTTTCCACCACTCCTCTCCCCCTCATCCCTGTATCTGTCAAATCA
>VZTB01014381.1:26151-133311 GCA_013397245.1 Thryothorus ludovicianus
CAATTTATTGAAATAGTTTGTTTGTAAATGCTATATTCAAATGCACTGTGACGATTTCAGCATGGGAACTAAAAGTGGTCTGTGGTAACACAATCAGGATTCAGTCCACAGTTTGCTATTGAGTTGGGTATTGTGTTTTCTCTTTGAACACTAAACTGCTAGGCTACCTTACTTGCTTTTTATATTAGCCTATAATACAGCAATTTGGTAAAGATAAGCAAGAAGTAAAAAAATTAAGGCTTTGATGAACATTTTACCAAAAAATAAATGAACAGTTGCTTCTTCAGCACCACCAGAGTTTCTGCTTTAATCCAGTTATTGATTTTCAGGAATTACTACAATAGAAATTTTTTTTCTGCTATCTACAGACCTTTCACTGTAGACACACTGAATACATCTCAACAATTGCACAGAATTGTGTTGCTTTATAAAAGGTGAAAAAAAAAGACCCCTTTACCTCTCCCCTTGGTATGCCCAAGCTTATGTTTTCCACAGCTGCGTTCTTCTTACTGAAACCTCCATAACACTTCCTGAGGTTGTAGAGCAGTAGGACATCATTACCAGTTCTTCCACCGAAGAGTCTCTGCCGCTCCATTTCTACATCAACATCTTCTGAAGGGCTGTCCATGCCGCTAAATGAGCAATGACCTCTACAACAGAGGATGATAATTATAATATAATAATAATGATGGTAACATGGCAAATTGGTCATGGCTGTGCTCTGCACAACTATTTTCCTGTAATCCCTTAGCGCTTGGTAATCAATTCTCATCAGAATTCAAGAGAAAAACAGCAACTCGCAATTTTTCTGTAGTTTCCATTAATTCAGGTACACCATGTTATCAGAAGTATTTATCTTCAGCTGTTCAAAGGAACATACCATTTTCTTTCTCCAAAAATCAGAACAGTGCCCACTGTGGCAGAATATAAATGATAACACACCTTGGTTTCCAGAGGAGATCCCAATGAAGGAAAAGACGTAAAAGAAGCAGTAGTGTTCCCTGAAGGGACATTTCCACAAAAATCCAGCCCAGGAAATCCATCTCAAAGGGGCTCACGTAAGAATCTATTCCAAAGTTCCTGGTCAGGTCAAATTTGATCTGATTGTATGAAAGCTCTATTAAACCCTGGCCTAGGCAGAATTGTGGGAATATGATGAATGCCCATTTGAGGATATTGTAGATGTTCTGAAAACTCTGTATTAAGATGCAGCAAGGATGGAGGAAAATAAAGAAAACAGGGGAAAATATTAGTTTTTTCCAACAGCCTAATGAGCACACTTGCAAAACTGGATACTGCATTCAAATCTCACTCATGGTAAACTGAACTCTAAAGTGCATATTGTTAACTATTTTGGGGACAGGGTTCATATCATATTGCTTTTTAGCCTTTCTACATCCATGGCATTCTAATCTTAGTTGAAGTTCACAGAGGGTATCAAAACATATTTAGCCATGATTCTTCTATTTCCTTAGCATTTTAATATTTGAATACCATCAAATCTAAGTCACCAACTCAAACCCAAGTGAATACCAAATTTGCTTACACACTTGCATGACACATAACCAAATTTCACTTCAAACATCAAGTTTTTAATCTGTACATAAATAAAGAGTCATACTCATTCTGGAACTCCTTTCCATCAAGTTGTTTAAATACCATTATGACTAATTTAAATTGCATACATGGAGTGAGAATGCGCTTGTAAATTACTCTTCATACAGTGCATTAGTGATCTTCGGAATTTGCAGCTTATCTCTTATGTCAATATTATTCAAACACATTTTACAATGCATATAATCTATTTAATGGACCAGAACAGCTCCCATTATGTGCCAATTACAACTTAATGGTCTAGAAAATGTCAAAGATTCAATTAACACTGTTTTCCCCTTATTACAGTATGCTTTTTTGGGTTATAGACAAGTTAAAATTCAAGATGGTAACAGTCAATACAGTATATTCTAGGACAGAAAAAATATGAATATTTAAAAACTATATTTTTTTTATTTTGCAAAAATCTTATCAGTATAAATATATAAACATATACATGAACATTCTCCAATATATATGCATGTATATATGTGTATACATCTCAGTTAGGAAAAAGGTAAACCAAAGATTTTATACTGACCTGCACTTTGGAAATTATAGCTAACAAGCGAGGTAAGAGCGTCACCAGCATGGTGCACAGGCCAAACACAAAATTTAAAGAGATGTAAGAAATAAAAGCTACATCTGAACTTGAGAAGAATCTGGATGCAAGATACATCCAAGGTAATGTTGCATATCTGAAATTTTAAAGAACATAACACAAATAAGTTATGTTTTTGCCTCACCACTCCCCAAAAAGTCAGTTATCACACTAGAAAATAACCCACAGTTATTGTTCCTTATTTTTAAGGCAACAACTTTTCAGAATAAGTTATTAAATAAGGGGCAAATTTGGGATATATATTCTTTAAAAAATTGGCTTATACTTCCATAGATGCACACATATTTACTGCCATGTTATGTGCACATATGATCCATTTTTGCATATATCAGCTGCAGATGTTTGCTTTGACTGTTCCAGACAGCTCACAATCCTGATTTCTGAGTGATTGTAAACCCATGCACCTTAGCAAGCCTCTTGCACAGATATAGAATTTAAACCAAATATTTAAAGCTTAAATCATGCATGCTGAGCAGTTATCTTTTCTGAGAGGCTTTCACAGAAAGAGAAAAAAAACATAGGAAATAGTGAGCAAAGAAAGGGAAGGAAAAGAAGCAAAAAATAATTTAATTTTTTAACTGGAACTAATATTTGTGCCAGTGATACCTGAGAATTGAAGAATCGTACAGAGCATGTTATTACCTTAACCAGGTTATCAGTAGAGTAATAGCTATTAAAAATGAGTGCATAACTCCAGCAGGACAAGACAGCATGCCCATGGCTACACCATCTTCAGTGAGAATATTTAAAGGAAGGAGGAAGGCACCTCCATTATGACAAGTCAAATGATGTCCATCCAGAATGGACCACACACGTTTTTATTTATAGAGATGTTTATAAAGATTAAAACAAGGCCCAGGGAATCAGAGCATGTATGCCATATAAAGAAAATTCATTTTCCACTCAACATAGTGTAAGATATATCTATCAAACAAGTAGTATATAGACTACAGGAGCATAAGTATCAGCATACACTACAGCACAATGATAAGCACATATGCAGTGTACATATAAACACTTCTTATAGAATATTAATATGTATAACTGGTTTAATAGAGAGCCCAATGAAAGAGCATTTTTAGACAAAAATCTGTGAATTCACTTCTTCATTGCCTTAAAGTGTAGTTTAGATTACTAAACTAAGTCATAATAGTCATATTACTAAATGACTTTAGAATACTAAAGTAAGTAATTTCCTTTTGAATTCAGTATTCTGTACATTGTAGATGAATCTTTTTCATTGGAGAATGCCCAAAAGCTTTACCTTAAAAAACAAACTTGCAAACCCTGCTGGGAAGCAATAATAGTGTTATCTTTAGTTTACAGGAAGATAAAGGTTAAATGACTCAGTGTTCCAGTCTCAAATGAAATTGTAAGCATTCAAGATCCTACTATACTTTTCAGCACCCTTTTGCCAGTCTTAATCACACAATCTTTTCTTTCCTTCATTCACATACCAAAATCACTATTCTCACAATAACAATATCATAAATACAAGTCCATCCTTGGAAACAGCTCAGGAAAGAGACATGATTTACAGTGCTGTTGATCTGCTGTAAATGAAAGTTAAATTTGATTTGTTTGCTTATAGATGCTAAGAAATGAGTAAGACTTTCAGAATCCTAAAGTTATATGATGCTCAGATACAGCCTTTAAAGATGTGGCCAGTCACACTGACATTTCCATCCTCTTTCACTTCCTTCAGCTGCAGCTGCAATTCAGTATTTTCTAAGTATAAAACACAGAACATTTTGGACAAAACTGCTTCAGCATCTGGATTACAAAAGACCTCTGCAATCTTCTAAAAGAGAAAAAGATGCAGTTTAGTTATAATTTTAAAGGAAACAATTTTTCAAATAGCACACTAAGAAACTTTATTATTCTTTCAAGCACACACTTTTCTCTTAAACTTTTTTATATAACTGGGCTACTTTTATCTTTGGTCTAGATCACAAAATCTGCACAAGTGTACCCTGAGGACAAAAAAATATTTCTAAAGGAAAAAAATTCAGATGTTGATGGCATGCAGATGAATGAGGATTGTATGCACAGAACTGGGGCCATAAAATGGCCACAAAAATCTTCATCATATCTACAGTGTAGTTAGGCTGAATAAAGGGTAGATTGGGAAGAGTGGCAACTCTGTATTTTATCAATATCCTTGAGACATGTTAAACTTACAGACAGCTATTGGATCTTTAATGTATGCTAATACACATTGAAAACAATGATTTTCTTGCTAAAAATCACTGCAACATCTGTTATGTCATCCAAAGCTGAACAGTACAGGAGGGATTATATTGAGCTGATTAAGCTGCATCTGCAGACAACAAAATAAGACCCATTTTTACTGAGTGACTTTTTTCTGAAAAAGTTCTTCGAAGTTTAAATCAACACTTTGGTTAAAAACAATGCCAGCATAATTGGCACTTGATAGTACACTGTGAGCAGGGCCAAAGCCCATAAAGCACCAGAAAAAACCTGTCACAGCTTCAATGGACATACAGGTCTGCACTGTGTGCTTCAATTGCTGCTTGGCTAAGATTTCTATAGAACCCTATGCCTCACTAATATGACAGCAACTGGATCACAAGAAGGATTTAATGGTTGTAAAGCTAATAAAGAAAAGGTGTGAGATTTCATAATGTGAAATCTTTGCACTATGACTGGTTAAAATTCGTGTCTTTTACTTGAAGGAATCACTTAATAGAAGTGCGGAAGAAAGGAAGAGAGGGTGGTGCACAAGAAAGATACAGAGAGGAGGAAATTGTGAACTTTGGATGTTTCATACAAGTTACTTAAAACATCCTAGCATCATGACCTGTAAAATACCTTATACTAGTTTGGCTATTCACATCCAGGAAAGATGAGTTCAAACTGGAATTATAAGGAAAGAGGAGAAATAGAATTGGGCGAGGAATCTGGAAAGTTTTACAAGAGAGGACTTGGTTTGCAAAGGCATTTGATGAAGAAAAATTATGAAGTACAGTTCTGAATAAACTTAGGCTAGAATTTCCAAGGAAAGATCCAGCTTTGAGGATACGTAAATAATTTCCAAAAAATTAGTTTCTGGAGGCACAAAACCTTGAAAACTGTAACAAGGTGCAATATATTAAATTGAGGGGTTTTTTGAAGGATTTATCTGAGACTTCTTGGAATAGAACATGTTCTGATCTTGAAGAAGGTGCTTTCTTCTTTCCTTCCCTACCATTCTCTCATGAAGCAAATTTCATTTTCTAAACATCTGTCATGTAAGTTATGAACTCTCCCCTACAAGGGTAGCAACAATTAGTTGCTTGAAATGAGTAATAAACTTCCCGTAAGCCTTTGCCTTTAACAATTCATCTTCAGTGTTTCTAACATCACCTTAGACAGCACATGGAAGCGTTATGAGTACCAGTATGTTTCAACAGACCTGGGGTCTCTGTCTTTAGATAAATAAATAACTTTAAAATCAAACTCTATTGGAAATCTTACCCTGAAATCATAGTGTATTACACAAGTTGTGCATGTACAACAAAACAACTTTAATTTTGCCCCTCTCATGACACAATAGAATACACTATTAATTCAATTGATTCCAGGGCTGAACAGATTTCTTTTATAGAGATATCAATCCTCTGGTTAACCAGTTATTTTAGCTTTCTATAACAGGATTGGTTTTCTGGTTGTTTTGGTTTTTTTCATTGGCTGTTTGTTTGGGTTTTTTGGGGTTTTGTTTTGTTTGTTTTTGTTGGTTTTGATTTTTTCATGTGAAACTAAGTGAGAGAGTAGCATGGTAGAACTTTCCTCTCTCACTATTGGGAGACAAATATCCAACCAGTCCAGTACTTCACATTGGACAGACTTCTCATTGGAAATGTAAACTCCTGGAGCTATGTTGAATTACAGAAAATTGTTAGAACTGTAATAAAAGCTGTTTCTTACCTTGTTGATGATATCCTGCATGGCTAAGCACTGAAATTCTGACCTATGTTAATATTCCCTCATTTTCTGGAAGGTAACATACAATCAATTTCTAACAGCAAACTACTGTTATACAGGCTGAATATCTTCTGAGACATTTCAGGGTTTTTTTATGTGAGAGTAAATCTCCCTCCACTTCTTGTGTTTAATTTTCAAACTGGAGTTTTAGCCTGTTTTCTCACTATATTTTCCTGAATCATAATTGCTTACAAAGACAGAAAACCATGCATCCAGCAGCAGGTGCAAACTACATCTAAAGGTTTATATTTGTTTCTAAGGAGCTGTAATTCCATAGTAGCAATTCCAATCACATACCCAAAGAGTATCAGCAGGAGAACAGTGGCTGCCAAGTTTTTTCGGAAAGTGAAGGCTGAGAGCTGGAAGGCACTAATAACACCAACACACAGGGTGACTGGAACCATGTAAAACAGCTGGAAACAGAAGCAAATAAAAACACTGAGCAGGTGAGCATGTCTTACTGGTCTTACCTAATTTGCATAGAAGGGTTTTACAAATTACTTTCTCCATATTTGCAATACAATTATACTATAAGTTAGGAAGAAATAGGCGGAAGCAATTGGAGATTTGCACTTGCTGTGAAACTGCCCCCTACGCATGAAACAACCTGACAAGATGAAAGCTGACTACAGAATATCCCCCTTAATCCTGTTTCTATTGACCTTTCCAATACATCCATTTAACAAGCTAACTCTTCCAGATAATGAGTCCATGTGGGGCTATTGCTCCAAAACATCAAATTACACTGCGAATACAGAGGCTTGGTTTCAGAAAGAGCTGTTTCACTGATTGGTGCTGAATTCATATGGGAGAATAATAACGATGCAATTTTAAAAGAGATTTTAATGAAGGACCATGTGTGCTGATGAAGCAAATTACATCTTTTATTAGGAATGGATACAATATGTAAAAACATTACAGCCATTAGACAACAGGGAAAGCAGTTTCTCTGTTTAGTCTCTTGACATAATGGCAACCAAATACTTAAGGGTGGCAGAGTGGGATTGGTACAGGAGATTCATATCCAAGTATTCAAGAGAGAGGGGTTCTGCTTGTAAATAGCAATGTCAGGATGTAAAAATCTATGCTCAGCTCCATTTTCTGTGTCTGCCTGCTCTGTGCACTGAACCTGAGCTCACTAGGGCACTGACTGCCTCCATTTCTGCTTATATTTACCTTTACAGCTTTAACCTAATAAACCTGAGATTCTGAAATACAATGGCAATAGAGGCAACAAATCAAGATCTAGCTAAATAGTCAGTGTAGAAGAACCGTTAAAATGATACTTTCATACTGAAGTACAATGAAAACCTGTTCCAAATTAAACCAGAGGCCATCACATCTTTGCTGCTGGGAAAACACTTTTTTTTTTTTTTTAGAGAAGGGAAATGGAGTAAAATGTAGATGGATGTAATGTTCTCATCTAATTCACAGTGTACCTTTTCTTTGCTATATATAAGTATCATAACATACCACCCTACAGATAAGTTTCAGTTATCCTGAAGCTGCTAAAAAACATTGTAGAGAAGTCACAAAACATTTCAATAGACCTGGAGCTTCTGTCTAGAAATAAATAAATAATTTTAAAATCAAATTCTATTGGAAATCTTACCCTGAAATCATGATATATTACGGAAGTGGTGCATGCACAACAAAACAACTTTAATTTTGCCCCTCTAGTGACACATGCTTAATCTGAACAAAATGTCTCTATTTCTCTTTACATTTTCTTAGCACTTAAAATTTTTCCATTTGTTGAACATAGTAATGAATATCATTCATGCCTATAAATACAGTAAGAACAGCCTGATTCTCATGAGAGCAATTTCATAAATCAAATACTTCTGCAGGCCTGGTTAAGATTCTGCTACCAGTAATACAAGACACAGCCTGTAATGCTTAAAATACATAAAGGGATTTAAAATTTGACAGTTCATATATTCATGTGTTCAGTGTCCATAAATGATCTGCAGCACAATTAGCATTTAAAGCAATGTCTGTTCTTTCCCATATCATGATTGATCATGCAGTACTCTGTTGAATTTGTGAGAACGTTCTGAGAGATTGGCAGAAAATAATGAGGAGTTGACTTTGCTCACAAGGAGAAACTGTATGATGAAGGACTTTTTCTAACCAAGCCTTCTTATCTGAAACAGCAGCAAAAAGAAATAACAAGATGGACCGGCCAAGTAAATAGCATTTGGAAAAATGTGCTCTTACCTCAAGATTGCTCAAGTATGAAAATTCTGATTTCAAGCATGGATGGGTGAAGATCTAATGTATCAGAATTAGAATGGTCTAAATGAAAACAAGTTGTTCCAAAAATTTCTGTTCCTGACCATGACCTTAAGAATACCAGGTCCAACAATTAATCCAGGCCTGCCCAGTCCACCACTAAACCATGACCCTCAGTGCCATATCTACATGGCTTTTTAATACCTCCAGGGGTGGTGACTCTATCACTTCTTTGCACTGCCTCTTCTAGTACTTGACACAAATAAAAGGTGCTGATCATAAGTATCTCTGCTATTATCTACAACAACACATAACATAATTATCCCTTAGAGTATTTTCAGTTTTCCCCACTAATTTGTAAGGTTTTGTCAGTGCATGACAAAATTCAAAGCATAGAAATTCCTGCTATGAGTTGCTGTGTGGAAGACTCTTTCTGTCTAGGCTGATTATTTGTAAAAAAGCTATAGCTAGCAAATCAGTTACAATTCAGCTTTGGGAAGCAAGGAACAAAATCCCTGCCCTGCATTAAAATAGGAATAGTGACTTAATGTTTGTTAGCACATCAGCTGAGAGCTGTCACTATGTGCAATGCAAATCTTATTCATGTGTATCTTGTGACTGTATCTCCTTTTGCTTATTTACAAGAATCTAGCCTAATATTTACACCTGGGCACATGCTGCCCCACACTATACATACCATATCACAGCAGAAGTTAGCAAGCCAGTAAGTTTTGTAACCCAGGCCTGTGATGTGTTGCAAGCGTTTTGTCCCAGACACTCTGTCTTTCACTATGGCAGTTCCAATGGATGCAGTCAGGATAGAGAAGCCCAGCATGATACACAGTGCTACCCCACACTGACGAACGTTCTCCATTCTAGAGTAAAAAGCAAAATAGTGCAATGAAAACAATGGGGAAAAAAACCCTCAAACGCTAGCATTTTTCAGGCCAACTTCTCACCAAAACATTAGACATTAGGACCTTAATCCTGGTGGCAAATACCATAGAATCACAGATTGCTTTGGGTTGGAAGGGATTTTAAAGATATTTTAGTTCCAGCACCCTGCAATGAGCAAGGACAGAGTGTGTCTACACTGTCAACATCTAATTAAGGAACAGGAATGAGATGCCTTAAGTTACAAAACTTCAGGTGAGTTACAGAGCACAGCATGTGTTTGAGTTGTAAAGTGGAGTTTACACAAATATTTCCCCTTTACAGAAAACTAAAATTTAAACCTTCGAAAATAATTCAAAACAGTTACCCCACTTAAATTAGCAAAATTTCAGTATTTTTCTTTACAAAATACTGTAACCATTTTTGGTATAAAAAGTGGAATTAACAGACAGATCACACTAAAAAATGCTTCACTCAGTATAATTGAATTGTGTCTATCAAGTCACAGCATCTATTCCAGAAAAGGTATATTCTTATTAAATTGATAGTTGATAGTTTATATTGTCTGCTGATTGCTGATATGAAATATTTTAAGAGTTTACTCACATTTTGTCCTCATCCAACAAGGCTCCTCCATATGGTTGGCTGTAGAGTGTTATCCCTGTGAAGAGAAAAACAAATAATGAAAAATCTTATTAAGGACTTCAAGTCCTGGAGTACACTGTTAATACTTGTTACACATATAAAATGAGAAGGCTAAATACTTAGTAATCAACAGAAGGAGATCCAACACCAGTCTGCAAAACCAAACACCGTCTTTCATTGAGTGATTTCCAGAGTTTGGAACCACTAAATTAATGAATAAACATAAGTAGTAATTGCTTTTCTGGGTTCTGAAGTTCAGAAATTGGTTAAACAATGCTATATATTGGTACAGAATCTACATCACAGAAGAGACAAAATACAGAACCTAAAGAAGAATTTGTTCATATATCTAATCTTCTGGGGCAAGGTAGATTGTTAGTGCAATTTATACACTTGGTTTCAATTTTAGATTAGATCTCTCAGCAATTTTTAGATTACTGGTGTTTTGCTGAGAAAAAACATTTAGCTAAATTCACAAAAGAAAAAAAAAGGCATACCCCTGAAACTGTAGAGCTCCCCAGTCTGGGCAACCAACAAAAATCCTGAGCAGGCAACGAATTCTTAGGTTTATTCTGGTTCTTGGAGAAACCAACCTGTCGCAATCTAGCAAAATTAACTTTGGCATTGGAAGGTAGTTTATAAAGAAAAACTGTGTGGTTTTGCATCTTTTTTCTTTTTGAGCAAAAGAAGAAAAATTGTGGAGGGAGACAGTGAAGGTGCAAAACGTTGCTGCAAAAGTTGCTGTTCCACTGGACTTGATGCTGTTTGTGACTTATCTCTGCAGGTGTGCCTGACAGATGTGCCATCTGCACTGTTTTTGTACAGGATGGAATTAATTTTCTTCACAGCACTGGTTTGGGGGTATGTTTTGGATTCGTGCTAGAAACAGTGTTAATAACACAGGGATCTTTTAGCTATTGCTGAGCAGCACTTGGAGCCAAGATGTTTTCTGCTCCTCCCGTACTCCGCCAGTGAGGAGAATGGGCGGGTGCACAGGGAGTTTGGAGGGGTCACAGTAGGACAGCTGACCCTGTCTGACCAAAGGGACATTCCATACCATATGGCCTCATGCTCAGCCTGTAACATGGGAGAAGAATGAGGAATGGAAATGATGTCTGGAGTGGTGACATTTGCCTTCCTAAGTCAGTGTTAGGTGTGATGGGGCCCTGCTTTCCTGGGAATGGCTGAACATCTTCCTGCCCACAGGAAAAGGTGAATTAATTCCTTGCTCTGTTTTGCTTGTGTGTGTGGCTTTTTTTTACCTATTAAACTGCCTTTATCTCAACCCATGAGTTTTATAACTTCTAATACTCTCTCTCAAATGCCACTGGAGGAGAGTGAACAAGTGGTTGTGTGGGTGGGCCTAAAGTTAAATCATTACATCAGCACTCTTTGATTAGTGTCTAAATAAATCTATACTGCTGCAAATTAAACAAAGAAACAAACTAAATCTAAACAGCAATTATATTTTTTCCAGTATCCTTGGTAAATATATAAAATATTGGTAGCCTTAGATTAACTCTGTGGGGCACTACTTAAATGAATTTGTTTAAGTCCAGCTGTATAAAGACAAAAAATATCTTCATTCAAGTAACAGGTGCAATTTGACTAACCATGCATTTATTTTGCCCCCTTAATTTTTCAGTCCTCACCTTCAAGCCAAAGTAATTTAAACATCACTAAGTCACTGCATGGTAAAAAGCTGAAAAACAGGATGATGATTAACTCATGCACAAAACTTGTACAAGATAAAAACTTTTCAAATAAGAGCTAAATGAAGTGCACTGAAGTCCTATGGTAGTTAGAAAAACAAAAGAAGATTCAAGTCAATAACATTTTGATGCATCACTAGTAGATACCTTGCTATTTGTAGAAGTCTTTCATGTCATGTGCCTTCAGGGACTGTTTAAAATTTTCCTTTGTTTTTCTTTTAAAGCATTAATTTTTTAAACAATTGCTGCTATTTGTTCTGAAGGAAAACTGGCATATCAAAGAAAATGATTTTTCCCACTGGAACCACTGAATTTCCATTTATGTAAAGGAGAAGTAGCATGACAGAAAAATGTTTTGTTTAGTTCCCTGAAAGTTTTTCTAGGCTTTCCTAATGCTTGAATAAAAGAGGGTGTATTAGAAGGAATAATCATAGAATATACAGAATTCTAAGGAACCCACCAGGATCATCAGATCCAACTCCTGACCCTGCACAGGGCATCCCAAGAGTCGCACCATGTGCCTGAGACCATTGTCCAAACAATTCTTGAACTCTGTCAGGCTGGTGTTGTGAGCACTGCCCAGTTCAGTGCCCACCCACCCTCTGGGCGAAGAACCTTTTCCTTTAGGACATCCAACATAAACCTCCCCTGGGTCAACTTCAGGTCATTCCCTCAGGTCCTGTCACCGGTCACAAGACTGAAGGGATCACTACTAGCCTCTCCACTTCCCCTTGTGAAGATGCTGAAGACTGCAATGAGGTCTCTCTTCAATTTCCTCTTCTCCAGGCTGAGCAAACCAAGTGAGCTCATCTGCTTCCCCTCCAAGCCCTTCATTATCCCTGTGGCTCTCCTTTGGGTGCTGTCTAATAGCTTAATGTTTTTTTTATATTTTTTATATTGTGGCACCAAAAACTTCATACAACATTTGAGGTAAGGCCACTCCAGTGCAGAGCAGGTCAATTCCCTTCCTTGCACAGCATCAAGAACTCAGGGGGCAACTAAGAAAACTTTCAGATTCCTGCATTGGTATTAAACAAAAGTTTACAGCAGTTGACTTGGGTTCCATACACAGAAGGGCACTGCTTTAACTTTCTAGCACAGAATAAAGGGAAACTGTGAAAAAGAGATAATTGCAGGGATAAATAAAAACCTATCACATTAAATAGCACAATGCTCCTTGCAGTATTGTATCAAACAACACCAATCAAAAGGCAAATTACACTGAATTAATTTCCTTCTATGGAAAAGTCACAAAACCTAATCACATTTCTTAAAAGTAGCAAATATTTTTGACAGTAAACTTCCATTCAAACTATGTAGATGAAACAAAGGATTACATTTAATTTTCACTCACAACTGAAATTAAATTTCACAAGATTGTGGATTACAAACAAGAAAAGCATGACTGTGCTAAATTAAGTTCAGTTGTGTTAAGAATTCAAAATTCTATCACTGCATTAAGTATAATACTTTCCTTTCATTCAGTATTTTAAGTTTCTTCAAGTAATCTGGAGCATGAGTCTCTGAATTTGCTACTTTTTTAGTATAATGATTTCTTCCCTCCATCCTATTATCAAAAAATAGATTATTAATTTATATAAAGCAAATAAACTGGCCTGTTATTCACAGAGGAAAAAAGTTTCCTTGAACTCAAGAAATGCATTATGAATTATCTTCAAATACTAGAACAAACCAACAGAATTAATACATTTACTATTATAGAATTGCTTTTACTTTAAAAACCTTTCCATGTACTTCTAGAATCTATCCATTCCTATATTTTTTCTAAGTACCTAGACCATCTTTTTTACACATATCTCTGTCCCAATACAGCTGTTAACATGATGTAAAATGTACTTATTGATACTTTCTTGTCTTTCTGTGCCTTTTTACAATGTAAAGCTGCTATAATGAGGCTCATTAAGTTGAAAACTATCTGCCATCTTTGGGGACTTAAAAACTATAAATGACAGATAAACTAAGAAGTTTTAAATTACATAGCTCCTATTAAACAGATGCTTCTGGTGTTTATGCAAGGATTTTCTTAAGGACTGTACTTGCAAGCCTTGTGTGAACAGCCCTCAGGGCATATTTTACCATATCAGTATTCTCAAAGGAAAATCAATCCAGCAAAGAAATCTACAAGTGGTATTAAAGCTCATCCACAAACTCTGACATCAAAAGGTTCTAAATATGATATGATTCAACACTAATTCTGCCTTCTCCTTTTCATAAATTTCTCAGCATAAAAATTATTTTTTCTACATCTACAGATTGCCATTATATTTTCCTGACTTAATCTAAGTCTCCTGACTTAAAGTTTGTTTATTGTCCTAAAATATCCTTCATCTATGCCCTCAGCATGCAGTTGGTCACATTATTTTTACAGTGATGACTTAGGCTTTTTTATGGGCATGGTGGCAAATTGTAACAGACACCCATTCCAACCTTTCTAAAACCATGCAAAAGCAATTCAGGAACGGGAAAAACTGTGACCATGGAGAACGTTACACTTTAATGCTCTATTCAGAGAGAAAGAGGACACCATGATAAAAAACTTTTTTAGACCTTTTAACTTTCTTTAATATAAAAATGAAGTGTTTCCAAAATGAGAGCTATGATTTCCCCTGTTTGAGTGAAGAGGAGGGCATCTCAAAGAAAGGACCATCTCTGTATGCACTCTAGTTGATATATTTACATGGGTATAGTTCTGAAAAGGAAAGAACCCAGATGTCAATCACAACAGGGAGCACAAGCAGCCTCTTTGGTAATATATTTTCTTAGCTTTTTTTTCAGCTATGAAGCTTCTCTTTCTTTCTCTCTTTTCTTAGTTGTTTTGCTTACAGTTAACCACATTTTTGGTGTGTCATTTTTTTTTTCCTCATTTTTCTCTTTCATTACTTTAAAAGGCTCAGTTTTCATCTCTTGTATTGCTCAATGAAAGACTTTGCTTCATACAACTGAGAACAAGGGCATTTTTACCGGTCCTGCAAGGCACATTACTATGGGAAAAATGAGGTGGGAAGTAGTCAGAACTTTACAGTTTAACTATAAATTTCAAGAGTAACACAGCTGGGGCCTAGGCAGGAGAGTGTATTTAATTTGAAAAGGACACTAGGAGTCCCACGCTATGGGCTTAATAGTAGAAGAGGCAATAAACTATTCATTGTACTCTCTTCAGCTTCTCTATGACTTCCCTTTTGTATTCTCCTTTCCAGGTGGAACAATCCAACTACTTTCCTTACATTGTTCTTGATTAAACAAATTTTAGATTTTAATTTGGTGAGAAGACATTCTTAACGTAGCAAAAAAAAAATTCATAAAATCTTAGAAGGTTTGTTATATTTCCTACAATAAAATACAATACTTTTCCATTCTGAATAGGAAAGTTCACAGGAAAAAATGAAAATGCATCCACATTAGACAAGTTTATTGTGAACATTTGGCATAATTCCCTGTTGCCATTCACGAGTTACACAACTCAGGACACCTTTCCCTAAACTAACATCTTATTAACAGTCTGCAATCTGTGCCTTCAAGAGAAAGTGCTCTAGATCTTTTGTCTCACATCTAAACCAGTTGACCCTCCATCAGAAAATAAAGGCATTGACAATTTGGCATAACTTTAGAGAGTTGTTTTCATCTTGTAAACGATAAAGAACAGAAGACATTGGTAGAGCTGTCCATCCCACCTGGGTGCAACTTTCCACATAAATACACTTCAAAATCTGTGTTTTTTCAGTAAAAATGAGGAAAGTGATATGAACCCAGCAATACTTTTTCAGTATCAGTTGGAGAAATCTAGATGAAAAAATCTTAAAGATCTTCAAGCCTGTATGCCATCAGTGTAGATTAGTCAGAGCTGTCCTTAGGTGTATTTTGTGATTCTTCACTGTATTTTGGGTGTGTCTGAATCTGTCTCTTAGCACTTCTTTGCAAATTGTCTTTTATGTCAAGCTGAGTCTATCATACATAGATCAGTTTAGATCTGTGCGACTGATTCTAAATACCGTGATTGTGGCAGACTTGGATAGAAGACCAACCTAGCTTGCTTTATTTCAGAAATTTTATTTAAAATTAAATAAAATACTATGTATAAGAAAAATGGAGGCTGTATATTCATATGTGACAATATTTCTATTTATATTAAATGAGACATTACTATTAACCAAAAATTACAATTGATATTTTATGGAGAATTTTGCAGGCAGCACCATCATTATTGTTTTCTATTTTAGTTTCCTCCACTAACTAGATATGGTTTAGAAGGTTCCACCCAAAGGCCACTTCACAGTTCCCTTTGTAATAGGATTTAAAGTTGTAATTTGCAAAACATTCAGGAAAATATACAGCCACTTCCTACCAAAATTCAGCTGAAAATTACTCCCTTGATCTCTTCTGCCCTTTTGAAGAATTGAATCTGAAATAAATGAGGATGCTACATGAAAACTTACAATGAATCCTAGTATAAAATTATTTTTAAAAATCAATTACTTCAATGGGAATCCTAAGTTGGGGCAGATGCATTACAAAAGGCCCTTCTATATTGAGACATTTTTGTTCTTTGAACGATGATGTAAGAACTTTTTTTTGACCATTCTACTTTACAGACATCAATATAGATGACAACCACTTCTTTTTTCTTTATATAGCATTACCTTAAGAGGGAGATTATAGCCCTTCTTCAATATTCCAGCATGACAAACAAACTCTGACTCAATGCTATGCAATTAGATGTGAAAAATAACATTTTTACTTGATCAAAATTTCTATCTTAAGCATGCCTCTTAGCCTTTTATTCCTCTTACTTCATTATTGGATTTTTATTTGTTCACAATTACATTACTTTGTTGTAAGAATGCAGCACTTCAGAATAAGATTAGAAAACATCATTTGTATAAGCTTGAATACCACCAGTCAGAGGTGAAGGATTTTGACAAAAATCCAGCACATCTTACTTTTTTGTTTAAGTGTCTTACTAACAATTTTTTAAATTCATTTGTTATCATGTTCATTTTCATCATCTCTACTGAATTTATAATCCACTAGGAAACAGAATGCATTTGATTTCCTCCACAGTAGAGACAGATGACTGTTTGATAGAAAAAAATGATATATTTTTATACAAGAATTACAGGACTGCTGCTCCAAAAGCGACATCTGATCCATTAACTACAGCAAACCCACATAAACTGATTGTGCCAATTTCTGTTGCTCCATCTAGTTATATGCATCTCCAGCTGGGAATGCACATTTTCTTCAACAGATACACCACTCTTAACATGAAAATTACAGGAAACAAACATTGTAACTTTCCAAGCATCCTCACAGAGAAATTTACCAATCCCAAATTGTTAAGAGGCAAGGGTGAGAAGAAATCTCTCTATTTGCAGAGAAAGTATTTGAAGATCAGATTACACAGTAGCAAAAAGGATGGATTATTTAATCACTAAAAAAATATAATTTCCTGCTGCTGCACGCTGAATAGTCAGCAACGTGGACTGACAGAACAAAAGCAATAATCAATTTTTTTCAAAGCTTTTTGAATAGATACAAATCCCTAGGGATATAAACCAGTGCAAAGCAGCATATGTCTTCTATACTCTTGGGTAAATCTTTTTCATTCAAACTTTCATATCAAATCATAAGCCTATGTATTCGCTGTATCCTCATGACTGCAGAAAAGACTTTAGACAAAAGCAATTAGCCTCCTGCTTAGCTCTTTATTATCAAAACCTCGCACAAACTTATGCCAGTGCTACTGATCTCCATTGAGAGTTACAGGATCTGTACTTATGGACAAAGCAGGTAGAATTCAGCTTGTGGTCTGAAATGACTCTTCCCTCTTCCAAAAATTCTGGGACAACTCCAACTGGGCTCATGATCAAGAAACACACATAGGATATAACTGCAAAGTGAAAGGGTTTCTTAGCTTTTGTAAGAGCCTTAAACTAGTTGCTGACCTTGTTGACCTCACTCAAGGTTATTTCAATATCATAGTTGCTACTATTGTGTTTACATCCATGGCAATGCTCTACTCTATTGTAGTAAGCTTCTGGCTGTAAAGCAATATTTCGCTTTTTTGTGAAGAAAAGACTTTGTCCTTACAGTCCCTTTTAAAGGGCCAAATTATTTTTATGTCACTTAAAAAGAAATACAGCAGCACTGGTACTGTTGACAGGAAAAAATTTGTTCTGTGAAATAACATGTCATTAATGCAAGGCATAACTACAAAGCCATATTTGTGCAATATCTTAACAAGCTTCCTCACAGCAATTTCCAGTATTCTAGAACTGATCTTGCCTATAAACAGATTTTGAAAGAAAAGAAAACACAAAAATAGATTTCAGTGTTGGAACACAGGGGTCTTCTAACTGCTGACTTACAGGACTGCATATAACAATTTGAATAACAAAAACATATGTATTGGGGTTCGGTCCACATATGAATTGTTCTTCTCTGTTAGAACAGTACCCTTAAATAAAAGGAAGTTAGAAGTCCAAGTGAACTGAGTTCAAGCGGCCCATATAGTGCTGGAAAACTGTTGAGTTTCTTAGAAATAAAATATACATGTGTTAATCTCTGCAAAAATTACCAAAAAAAAGTGTGTACATATGCACACACACATATCCAAATATGAGTACACAAACACATACATACAAATATCTAGGTAGGTAACTTAACCTCTCATCCCAAGATTTCTGTGACAGTTCCCTCTGCATTATGCCTCAAGAGCATGATCAGTCCATCTTTATAGCACTTCTCCAATAGATGAAGACATAAATAAATTACTTTCTAGTTCTTAAACTCTGCTTCTGCCGGCAGCTAACACATTCTGCCACAAGATTATACAATGAGCCCACACTTGTATAGATGTCAGTACAAGACTTGAAGTATTTCTTAAGCACTGTTGTGCTTGCTGTATTTCTGGGTCATGCAATATCAAAAAATAAATAATTCCCACAATCTTTGGCATAGCTATCATTTTCTCTGTGTGTAAGCAGGACAGCAAACCCTGATTCTCCACCATAGATATAAAAGTAAAGGTACACAAACATTTAAGCTCCAGAATGGGACATCTAATGGTACAGAAAAAAGGCTAGTGTCAGAATGACTCATGAAGTGCAGGGAAAGTTGATTAAAAATTGATTTCTATTAAAAATTCTCATTAAAATATCTGATTTCATTTCAGTCAAAGTTTCTGCGTAAACACATTACCTTTGATCCGTTCTCATAATTCATTTGGAAAAATAAAACCTCAGCCATCTTGAAAGCAAGCCATTACTCTTTTTTCTTAGACATTCCAGAAAGTTGTCTAAGTGGATCTCTGTTTTTAGATTCTCAGGATTCCTTGCCCATTTTCACTGATTTAATCTTCTATCTTCATTATAAAAACACTTAAAATCATTTTACCATTACAGGCAACCATCCTAACTTTACAAGAACTCTTAAAAATTGGTCATAAGTTGTTTTTAAATTTCTCTAAAACAAATTCCTATTAAACAGAATCCCAAGAATGAAAGAAATTTGAATGAAGAGAAGTTAACTTGAACTTGTGAAGTTAATCCAGCTCAGATTTCAAACTAGATTTCCACATCCTAAAAGCTCATCTCCGTTAACACCTGGGTCTTTGGCTGCAGCCATTTTTTTAGATGTCAGTTATTAAAATTTTTTCTTTAAAATTTTTTTATAAATTTCAGGAATATCGGAATCAGAAAATTCACATGTCAGATATATTAATTACTCTTTTGTTTTGCACATAAGTGTAGTAGCCTTTTCTGTTCTTTGAGTAACAGAATCCTATGAAACATCACATTGTTGCATGAATTTATAAGCTAATCAAGATTTGCCCTGGACTTTTACATAAAGAGATATAGTGAAGTGGAAAATAAGTTATAAATCCATAGTCTGTTGTGCCTTAGCCATCCCATTTAAGTAAGCCCTAGCAGTAGTTTCAGAGGGACTAACATCCCAAACCAATTTACACTTACTTATTCCACAGGGATGTTTTTTTCAAGGAACACATGTAGCATGCTAAACTTTAAATTCAAATTTTACTTTTCTGTGTACTACATTCCCCACACAAACATTCCATGTAATTAAAATTTTCACTTTTCAGTCCTTCAAAGAAATCCTACTATAAACTGAAAATTTTTCATACTTAAAATTATTATAGTTTATTTAAAAACTACTTTCCAAAATATATGAATAAATACAAAGAAATACTATTACCATACTGTCTCCAATCCACATCAGAAGGTAAATTCAGCCACAGAATGAAGTTATTGAGTTCATTTAAGTAGGATGGCAGTGAATGGAAACCTTTTTGGTTATACCACACCTAGAAGAAAGAATGGAAATTGTCAAGCAAAAATTTGTTTAATCTGGATACTGATCTGAAAGCTCATATACCTTTAAGAATTGCATGAAGGATATCTAATTCTCCTGTTATGACATTTGTTTATAGAATAAAGTCAACCAGGCAGAACAGAATCAGTTGATTTGCATAAGTCTTTCAACAGCATGCAGTAGTTTTCTATTGTTGGAGCTGTGCACAAATGTTTATTACTAAATTGGGATTCTCTGATTTGATGGAACACTGTGACCCTCCTCCTTTACACATGTGGTTGAACAAATGGAGAACAATGTGAAAATAACACCTGCCAGTTTCATCAAAAATACAAGATGAGTAAAACTAATGCTAAAATTGAAGAAACATTGACATTCCAGAGTCTTCTCTAAATAATACCTGCATATGACACACAGCATAAAATATCTATGAACAAAATACTCTAGAAAAAGAGGAAAACAAAGAACCAAGGAGGCACTGTTTACAAGGTATGAAGCTGTTCCATAGACAAAGCTGTCCTCACCTTCAAAAAGTATCAATGGCTTGTTAAACATGGAGGAAATTGATGCAGACAAACTTTAAAACAGACAAGACAAGCCAGTCTCTCTGAGGAACACAGGGAAACAATTCTGTTATAATATGCACTGTATCTTCAGACCACGTAGATGCACCCTGACTTGATAAAATACTCAATCCACATTTCCACTTGCTAGAACCATTGCTGAGAGCCTGATACGTCTCAAAACAAAACATTCTGAGATCTGAGTTTCCTCTGCAGTTAGGAATTGATTCTTATCACTCATTACTTTTAATCATAGTGGCTTTTAATCTATACTATCCGTACTGAGCACTAGTTCAAATTATTCTGTATGTTTATTTTCAGTTTCAGTGACATTTAAAACCATCTGATTACTCTCCATTTCTCACATCATAGCACCTTTTCTTCTCCCCCCTTTTTTAAAACAGTTGAAAATCTCCTAACCTTTCCATCTTTGATATCTACTGTTTGTATTCTGCATTTTTTTCATCCTAGGTAGGGCATTCTCACTGTCTGTCTGGATTCTGAATCATAATGCAAAGTGAACAGGATTTAATATACATCTTTATTGTCTTAACACTCCTCTTTCAAGATTTCAGTTTTCTTAGATTATTTCTAGAATTACCATCTATACAGTTATATCTTAGACATTTCCCTAAAGATTCTCTTATCATTCCTTTGATGCTGTTCTCATACTTGCAGATAATTCTGCCCTTTTTTTTTTTTTTTTTNCTACAAACCTTGCTTGGGCCTAGTTCCAGACTTTGGCTGTTTTTCTGACACATTCTCCTCTCTATTTCCTAGAGAAGGCTGCCTAATCGTCAGTTCTGTTTCCCTTTCTTAATAATAATTTTCTTATGATTAATTCTCCTGGCTACCTTCTTATTTGAATCTCTGCATATTTGTGAAGTGAGGTTTACAGAACTCTCTCTCTCTGTTTTATTTCCTCCCGTCCTAGATCATGATTCCAAAAACCACTATGAGGTCCACTGTCATTTCTTCTCTGTCTCTCACCCTTGAATCTTCTTTGCCACAAGCCCTGTTAATCATTTTTAATAAAAAATTAGCAGTTTTGATCTGTCATTGTTCATTATCTGCCTGCATTACTTTTCACATTTTCTACCCTTCTTTATGTGGTATTCAAATCTTGAAATCAAATATTGAAATCTCAACAGCATCATCAAATCATCAAGGTTGGAAGAGACCTTTAACATCATCAAGTCCAGCCACTAACCCAGCACCACCACTGTAACTCCTAGAAAGCTGAACCACATCATCCAACATCAGAACCAAACACTTCTTAAACATCTCCAGGGATGAATCCACCAACTCCCTGGGGAAATGATTCCAATTCTTGACCCCTCTAACCCTGATTTTTTTTTTTTCCTAGTATCTAATCTAAATCTCACCTGTTTCAGCTCAAGACCATTTCCTCTTGTTCTCTCTGCAGGCTCAGTAGAAGAAACCAGCCATCACCTCACTACAGCATTCTTTCAGGGAGCTGTAGAGAGGAATGAGGTCTCCCCTGAACTTCTTATCTCAAGACTAAACAAACCCATCTCCCTCAGCCATTTCTCATAAGACATGTTCCCTAGATCCTTCACAAGCCTTATCGCCCTTCTCTGGATGCACTTCAGCGTTATTTTCAAGTGAGGTGTCCAGAACTGAACATAGTACTTGAGCTACAGCCTCACCAAAGCTGAATGCAGGAGGAAAACCACTGCCCTGGTCCTGCTGGCTGTGCTATTCCTAATGCAGGCCAAGATATCATTACCTGGGCACACATTGGCTCATATTCAGCTGGCGGTCAACCAGCACCTTCAGGTCCCTTTTCTGCCAAAAGGCTCTCGAGCCACTTCTCCACCAGCTGTAGCACTGCATGGGGCTGCTGGGACACAAGTGCTGGACACAGCATTTCACCTTTTAGAACCTCATGCAGTTGTCTTCAGCCCAATGTCTGTACAAGTCTCTCTGAAAAGCCTTCCTACCTTCAGGCAGATCAACACCCCCATACAGCTTGGTGTCATCTGCATATTTACTGAGGATGCCCTCAATTCCCACGTCCAGATCATCAACAAGGATGTTAAGTAGGACCAGCCCCAAAACACCCCTGGGGAGCACTGCTGGAGATCAGCCACCGAGGAGATTTAGCACCACAACTCTCCTGCCCAGCCATACAGTGAGTTTTTTACCCATCAAAGAGTCAGCCATCCTACCACGAGAAGCCAGTTTTTCAAGGAGCACGCTGTAGGAGATGGTGTCAAATTCTTTACTGAAGTCTGGACAGACAACATTCACAACCTTTCTGTCATCTGGTAAGCAGGTCACTTTGTCACAGAGGGTCAGGTTGGTCAAGCAGGTTCTGCCTTTCATAAATCCACACTGGCTATGCCTCATCCCCTGTGTGTCTTCCATGTGTCATATAATGGTACTCAAATGTCTCAAACACTTATGTCCCCACATTTAAAGAAAAAAAAAGAACAAACCCTAACAAAGTCATTAAATTCCTTTGTTCTTCTTCAGTTCCCACAAATTATTACACCAACTTAATCTCCCCTTCATTCATCAACCAGAGTGGTCTTTAACAAAATGTAGTGAAAGAGAACCTAAGCATGAGGAAAACTGAAAATCTTTGCACTGCAGGACCTCCTACGCAAATACCAGTCAGGGGAAAAAGACAGAAACAAGTGATCAAGGGTAACCTGTCTTTTTCTGAGCCCCATACATCCATCTTTAATTCTATAGTTTTTTGAAAGGTTTTCACAGAATAGAAAGTTTAACATACATACACAATAAAACTCCACTGCAATTGTGTCTGTTGTATTGGAAAAGAAAAAAGGCAATTAAAAAAACAACAAAGTAAAATACTGACAACACATCCTCATTTAATTCAGGCAGGGAAAAGGTCACAAATGTTCAGAGAACACCTTTGAAATATAGTAACACAACCAGTATTCAAATGAATACCACAACAGAGCACTGTGTGTAACAATATATTTCAATATCCAACATGTTAATTGGAATTATCCTCCAAGCTGCAAGCCGCATGTAACTGAATCAAACTATGAGAAAATAATCAAATTAAATATGGATACTTAATTTATTATAAACTGGAAAAAGAGATGTTTAAGATTTTTCACTTCATCAGAAAGTGCATTTCAGGTCTTTTTTCTAATGACTTGGGTTTTTTTCAAAATTGTTAGCAAAGGTAAAATACAAAAAAAGGAAATGTATTAGCTCTAGCTGAAACATCTTTCATATTTCTTTTGTGCCACACAGGCAATTACTTACAGAGGGTAGAAAAGAGCTGAGGAACAGAAAACTACATATATCAATATAATTATTTTTTATTTTATTTTATAGTCTATCCATTGTTAGGAAAGTTCTTTCCCAAGGTAAAACACAACCCCTCACCACATCAGATTGAAGTTCTGTGGAGACATGTTTTACATTATTACATAATCTTTTACTTCCCATTAATATTCTAGAATAATGCTAGACTGACATTTCAGCTAACATATGGCCTATCAAGCAAAAAGGATAAGGAGCAGAGAAGTCCCTAAGCATTGCTGGACCAGATTCATGATTGATATTAAACTAGAAAGATGTAATTTTTTTACTCTGGACACTTGTACAATTACTGTAAAGACCCAAGTCCAAACCTTTGGGACTGGAAAAATGTACTCTTCTAAATGATATGTGAACAGTACAATCTGTCTTTCAGCAGTATTTAAAATTACCACATGTTCTTCCTATATTTCATTATGCTACAAAAAACAGCTACTATGAAGCTATTATCGAACAACTTTTTGGCCATATTACCAAAGGAAGCCAAAGAACATACAGTCATGAAAATACAAAAAGTTTGAGAAGTTGTGCTGTTGCTACATAGCATGGATCATCAATGAGTGGTAATAATCAATGTTTTTAATCAGCCATATTTGTCATGTCGTATATATATTCTCTCTCTTGTGTGCACATACGCACATTCTTTATGTGCATGCATATACCGTGTATGTAGCGCATATTCAGCAAAGTATTAGATTAGGTACAGTAAAAAAGTTACTGAATATTTTTAATTTAAACAAGAAAAACTGTTGGTTTTTCAAGTACTGGAAAAGAATGTATAAACATTCAGAAATTTTTTACAATGAAGTGAATCATGCAGTAATTCTCTTCAAATGTAAGTTTCTCATTTTCTTTTCATAAATGGTACATTCACTGTCTCATGAACAAACCTGAAAGGTCAAAGTAAAAATCTGGTCATTAGTTACTGAAAGGTTAATGCAATAACTTGACATTGCATCACTTGAAAGGAGATGCTTTAGATAACACTGTGCCCTTTATAAATTTACTCTACCATTTGCTTTGGGTCTGAAATATGAAGCTTACTTACTAAGAGTATAACTATAATTTATCCCTGTCCTGATGGCAGGTAGAGCTCTATACCAAATACACTAAGAAAAAAACCACAGTGCAAGCAATGCAAGCAATGTCAAAACAAGAATCTAAAATGATTAAAGACGCATAGGAAAAAATGGAATTCAGAAAAAAAAAAAAATCTTGCTGAAAACTTTCAGGTTTCTTATGAGAGAATGATGGAACTGGAGTTCAAAACAATAAAACATGGGACTAGAAGAGAGATTAAAAATTACTAAAATGGAAATCTATATATGCTGAAATTTGTATAAAAAGTAGGGAGATTTCCAACAAATTATATGGAAAAGGCATTAGAAGCAGGGAGGGATTTTGCAAAACCAAGCATGAAATGACATTGGACTGAAGAAAATTTGTATTTTTTTCTAACACTGTCTCAAAATGGATTTTGGGAGGGAGCTTATTTATTCTGTTTCTTATTTTCTTTGTTTTATAAAAGCAAAGAAAATCTATATTCACATTAAAAAAATTTAAAGGCAGAAACATCTTTCTTTCATATCCTAATCTGGAATCTGGAAAATGCACAGCTTCCTCTTAATAAATCTTGTTTGCCTCAAATACATAAACAGAGACCTCTCACTGATATTCATCAATACTTCTCCAAGACTGCTGTTCGTGGACCTGTAATGCATCTACATTTGAATGGATCCCAAAAATCAAAGAACAAGGATTATTCTAAGCACAGCTTAAATAAAGGGCTTTTCTTTAAGGCCTTTTGGTATGCAGTGGAGAGGTACAGTACCTTCATATTGTGAAAACTTGGGATGAGACCTGGAGGCTAACAAGCACTTACCAATGCAGGGGATTTTATTTCCCTTGGAACATTTCAGAAAGGTTCTTTTGAGAAAATAGTACATTTGTTATGCAGACAGAGCTGCTCCTAGAAGATGTCTCTGCACTTAAGGGGAGGGTGGTGAGAGAAATGAAGCACAGTAAAGTATCCCTTGTAGGCATGAAAAAGCATCAATAGCAACCCATTACTGTGATGTTCAATACATTTTGGCCAATTCTGACGCTGGCTTTTTGTAGAAAACAAACAAAAAATATTATTTGCCTGACTATCTAAAAACAAGTTTTAAACTTAGATTCTAAAATGAGTTCACTGGAAAATAAATATTTTTATTAAAAAAAAAAAGGTACATAATTTAACTCATTTAAAATGTTTCTCAGACACAGAATACTTCAAGAATTTTGAAGAGAGTTAGACTATAAGAGACAGAAGATTTTTCCCCCAGCTATTCAAGTGCAAGGATTTCATGTAATGATTTATTATTTGCTAAGTGCTGTGATGTTTAAAGCCTGAAAAAGTAATCAATACATACATACAGATGTGCACACATACATGCAACTCTTACCTTAGCCAGAGGCTGAGATTTGGTGTTATTCAATTTTTTATCTCGAAGTTCAAATGCTTTCATCCCTCCAAAAGACCAACCACCATATCTATATAGTAGAAATTAAAGTAACAAAAAGTTAACTGCCTTAAGCTTTACAGTTTCCTTGCAAGGGTAAAGTTGAGATAGCTACACTAATGCTTTTTTTTTCAACTGAAAGTAAAACTTCACCCCTTCACAAACTCTTTGTTGAAAAGGAGGGGGACAAAATAATTTTAATCAGGTGAATTGTATCAGCTTTTTTCCAGCACAGGTGTTCCCTTGGATAAAAACTTTTGCTTTCTGAAAGCTGAAATCTTTGAGCAACAGGAAGTGTTGTGAGCAAGTGAGGTATTACTGACTTCCAGAAATATCTTAAAATCTTTATTTCTTCCTAAACTATTCATATACTAGCTCAAATCTTTCATCCAAAGATGCTTACCTCTATTTATATCAAATCAGATGCACCTACTTTTAATATATAAATGACAAACACTTTCTTCTCCTTGATAAAATCATACATGGTCTAATATTTCCACTTACATTATCAGCATTGGTTTAGTTGTAAAGGCACACAAGTAAACTTCAAAATACAGCAGATAACCTCTGTTGCTGATATCACAGAATATGAAGTATTGCCTGGGGCATACCAGCCCTTTTTACTTCAAAGAAAATAATAATTGGAGCATATCCACCTCTATTTGATTGAGTCTCTGAGGAATGGAAATGATATTGTTCACCTGGTTTAGATATGCATCTCTGAGACGCTGAAATAACTCACTAAGTGAAAGAAACTCCAGAACATGCCTAGAGGTAATCTGAAATGTGACCAGTGAGGGTCTCCTACATTACCTGGAATCGCAGCCTAACTCTACACCTTGATAACAATCACCAGATAAAGACAATGACCCTTTATACTCTCTGTGACAAACATCTCTGCTTTGGATCAGGAAGGACTGTGGGGTCTATACACGAAGGATAAACAAAGGCCAGACATTTTAAGGTTACCTTGTTTTGTTGGAAGACCTCACTAAAAACTCTTCCACAGGGAACCCTGAAAGATTATACAAAATATGTCCTTTCTTATTCTTCACATAGGGAGCAGAGGTATTGAAACTTGGGCATAGCTGAAAAAAATTATGTGTAAAATAAGTAAAGCACTATTGAAAAGCAATGGTACCATGTTTAGTTTTATTTTTGTATGTTTATGTAGATTTTACAGCATTTCTTTCAACTGGATTTGCCTTTCCCAGCTTTGACAGATTTTCAATAAATTATGAATAGTTTTATGTTTATAAGGCAACTCAAACGATTGTGCCACCTACATATTAGAAATCCCTTTGATTTCTCTTGGAGCCCTGTCAGTCACTGTGTTTTGAAAACATCAAAACTTGTATATGAGTTTAGGAATGTTTACAGCAATGAAAAAGGCAAGACTGCTTTTTATTTGTTTTTCCTGAGACGAAACACAAAATAGGCCCCAGATAAATATGAGATGAAAGCAAAATTCTAATTAATGTTATAAGCTTCTAAAAATCTCATTGATGAGCTGCAGAGAAGAATAAAGGGAGATGTCTTCTCATGTCCCCTTCTTCAGTGGGACATTCTCACAACCAAAGAAAATGTGACAGATATTACACTCAATTATCTCAGAAGCTTTACCAAGTGTTTATGCCAATCAACTGAAAAATTTTAATGCTTATTTGACATCTCAACCCTACAGAAAATAAAAATTCACTCACAAAGTTTGCTCTTACATAGCTCACAGATAGAAGTCTTACCTCCACTTTCAAGTGACTTCTGTTCTTTCAGTTTTCATGGTTAATAGACCTCTCTCTGTATAAGTCCCCATTTGTATTTTGTTCAACCTTCTTGTATTTTAGGTCTCATTAGTATTAGAGACAAACTTATTCCTTCTCCAGAAAAATAAAAAACTAGTTTTTTACTATTTTTTTTCCTTCCATTTTTCCCAAAACTCTATTGCTATATTTCATGTGCAACTCTTACTCTAAATTATTATATCTTTACAAACAAACGAACCTTTTTTGGTAAGATATTCCCTTTTGGGGAAATACATTTGTCACCTCAGACACAGTTTCATATTTTTCTTTATTACTCAACTCAGAGCAAGTCAGCAGGAAAGACCATTAGTTAAGAAGGTCAGAAATTCATTATGTTTTTCAAATCCTTCATTTATTGAAGTCTGTTGTATTTTGAAACTCCAAATCCAAAATACTTTAAAATAACATATTTAAAGTAAGTTGCATCTGCTGAAAATAGTTCAACTGTCTCTGATCCTGTTATTTCAGATCAATCTATAGCCATTTTTAGTGCACATATGCAGTCATATATATATATGAACAAGAAAATTGCATACAATTTCATTAGGTGAAACAAAAGTAAATCTCCAATCAGAACAGTCAGACCTGTGAGGATTTATTTCCTCATCTCTTTCACCAGCCCTTCAGAAACAGCAGCCAAGTAATTATAAGTAATATACATACATATATTTTTTACATATATCAGTAAATAAAAATTACATACCTCCTGTGCAGACACACATCTGCATGAATCCTGAGGTGACATAGATTCTGTCTGCCAGCATGAATTATTTTTTCTAATGCAAATAAACATAATAAAATTATAACTAGCAAATGAAAGCAATATGTCACTTAACAGAAGAAATACAGAACAGATCTGGCATGCTGAACACCTTATTAGCATTTGATGGCAGCAGAAAATGTGTCTAGAGTGATAGAAATTTCATTCCTTTTTTATCTAAGTTGATTTATTAAAAACATATATATATAGGATCAAATGAGCTTCATGTCTTGTATTTGCAGCAATTATTAAAGAATGGTCACCACTGCATTCCTGAATCTGGAAATCTAGAATGCTTCCTAACAAATATTTTCCTTATTGTCTGTTTGTCCTTCATCTGGACACCAGGCTTGATCAAAATCATCCTGAAATTAATCAGGAAACTGCCATTGATTTTAAGCTGTATGGATCAGACATTTAACAGTAAAGTCTACTTTGCTCTTCACCTGAATGCCAGCTCCTTTATTAGAACTGATTTGTCACTAACTCCATGCTGCCAAGAAAAAGTCTAAAATAATCCATTACACAGAAAGAAAATGAAATGAAAGGTTCAGTATTTAAACTAAGGAAATAGCTACATTTGTTACAATTACCCATGTTGTGAATGCGTGCATGTGTGGTCCCAATCAGAGAAATATCCCAGCAGAATCTGAGAAAGTTTTCCTAGGTTGTCATCTTCAGTGCTGTTCAAAGAGAGCCATAGGGGTATGAGAGAAGGAAAAAGAAAAATTAAAAAAAAAAAGAAAAGAAATAAAGGCATGGTAATATGTATAGCTTTATTAATTTTCAGTCTCAAGGTCCTATGTATATTCCAAGAAATTAAAGGACTATAAAATCCATGTATAGTAAACATACCAAAATAATCTTGTTTCAAAAATCTCTATGTGAACGTGTAATGAAAATTCACTACAATTATGGCTTAACAAATCTCACCATCTACCCCTGGGCACCCTTCTCCTTATAATCATGCATTCCTGGCATTGCTGAAGTGTTTTTATGCTTATAAAATAAATTTATATTATATTTATAAATTCAAACGGCATCTTGTTATGTTTACCTGTATATTTGCACAGTACAGAAAGTTACCTATATATGTGATTAGCACTCTGTATGGATTAATTCTATAGATACTACACATTAAAAATAAACAAATAGTCTCATTTGTTTCAAAGCTGAACATACAGAAATTAGGTTGAGTAAGAAGAGAAGCAGGCTTTGTAAATACTGTGTGGCATTTTTAAACCCAAGGATTGTTTTGAGAAAATAGCTTCAGACCTAAGCAATTTTTAAAATGAAGCATACAAAAGCTTGTTCAAATACACTTGTTCATTTACATATAAATGGTCATGTCTGGGGTTGATCTGAATTCAATCTTCTCCAAAGTCTTTGCCCTTTCCTCCAGAAAATCCTTCACACAAAGTTTTTCTAATTTTACCTTTTCTTTATAATAACCCATAAAAGTGCACTAAATATCTAAAAAAACTCCCACATAACTACTGACAAAAGTAACCTATCATTCCTTCTAGAATACAAAGCCTTTAAAATAGGAGAACCCAAGGGTAAAGGTCCCAGAGCCCTGCATACTGATGATGACGGATGAGCCCTTTACCTAAAGAAGGATTCTGCATTGTCGTAGAGTCTTGGTGTCAGCTTGAGAGAAGGATAATCGATAGCCAGCGGCTTCACACTGAACAAGGCCATTGCCAGTGCAACAAAGAGGACGGGCAGCAGCACATTCGCCAGGCTTCCTCTCCAGCCTCGCCTTGTGTGCCGAAACCTCTTCTTCAGGAGGGCAACAGTCTGGGCGAGAACAAGGCGGGCTCCACGCACACTCGGGGCTCCAGCAAGGGAAATATCTAAGTGAGACAAAGGAAACCTCCTGAACTTTCCTGTGGTACATTGTCAAATATAGAGCATAACAGCCTTTTAGTTCTAATAAAATCAAACTACATAAGGCTGGCATGCTCTCCTGAGTGCAATCGTATAGCCCCATATCATATCACTTCCAAGTATAACAAATTAACTAATAACTCTTCCTATGAGGGAAAACATATTCAGTTAACACATCTCTATAGCTTCCCATGCACAGCTCACTCAATACTATTTTCCCTAGGTATTCCCTACAGTTCTGTATTGGTTCGACCATTCCTTATGCATTGCCACTTTTGTGGACAAATTGCTCTGCAAACATGGCCTGTATTAGTACTAATGTCTTGATCTACCTTGACTGGAATCCGTGGCAACTTTTCCACAGAATTTTCAATGGATCCTCTTCAGAGCATCACAGTTGCTAGGCACATGGGTTCTCATAAAAGCATTCCCTTCATTTCCCTGCTCATATGAGACTGATAAAATTTTCATGTTGGTTAGTCAACTCAGTTTTCAGAGCTCATGGGATGTCCTTCAGATTCACATGGGAGTGTGTCCACAGCTTATTAACATCTCACAAATCAATCAGCTTCCTAACAGACCCTCTCAATTTTATTTTATCATTCTGTCAGACATTTGTGAACCACACCAATCATTCTGCCTCCATTTTAGCCCCTAATACCTTCTAGGTATGTGCAAGTTCTTATCAAACTCTCTTGCCTGTGGCTGTACCCAATTGAATGCCCTTCAACTTCTTTCCTCCCCCACAGCATAACGCTGTTTGGCAGATTTACTACCACAGGTATTTGTACCGTATCAAGACTGAATAGTCTGTTTATTACAGTGCTCAAAGTCATGCTATATTTTATGAACACTTGTGATTTGCCTCTTATTATCTTCCCTTCTGTGTATTGAGAACACTCTAATCAGCATTTACTTGTTCCATGTTTCCAAGTTTTCAAGTAAATTTAAATTAATTGTCCTTCTCTTAGAACAGATTTTTTCTGAGTTATCAGAATTTTAATCCCAGACCCTTTGTATTTTTCTAACAGAATATTTTTAGTCAAGAAGTGAGGCAAACAGGGGGAAAAATTAACCAGATAATAAGTCAAACTTCTGACCATGATCATTGAAAAAAAACAGCTCAAATTCTGCATTCATTACTCCAAGTAAGGACAGGTTAATCACCCTCAGTCCCTGGGAAGGTAACACATCAAATTCTGCAGAAAACAACACCCAGGATATGAAAAACAAGAAATGACCAGGAATAAATATGATACATTTGAACTATGTAACCTGAGAGCTCAGCATGAATACGGGCCTGGTTTGGTGAATGAAGGATGAACAGCATGTACTGTTTATTTGGATTTAACAAAGCCTGTAACGTGGTCTCCCAGAGTAAAATGGGGTGTGGAGGACAACAAGGACCACTGGCTGGACTGATAGGCACTGTCCTGCAGGCTGGGAGCAGGGACACTGGATCCAATTGAGGAGCAGCTGGTTAGTTGGGGTGTCCCTTGGGGACAAAGATGAGCAAAACCCTAGCTAACATTGCCTTTGAACATGGACATGTGTGCATGCCTGCATCCAGAGGGGATCCACCCTTTTTGGATTCCTCTTCATGTCAGACACTTGGGACAAGGAGAACCACAGAGAGCAGGAGCAGCTCTCTGGTAGCACCTAAGAGCTCTAGGGGCATCAGGGAGCAAAATCACTGCTCAGGGAAAGGACAAACTGCAAGAGGCACCAGCTGGCACTTGTGAAAGTCTGATATCATAAATCAGGAAAATAAATTTCACTGTGAAGAAAACAAATTTCAAGATCAGCCTGGACACAGAACTAAATTACCTGCTCTTCACCTGCTTGACCTCCATTTTCAACATTATAGTCTGTTAAAATCACAGAATATTAATTAACTCTAATTAATTTGGAGGTTGTTTTAGGGGGAAGGGCAAGGGGGAAAATTCCAGTATTTATTCCTTTAACTCCACAACGGAATGTTACTTTTTTTTTCCCCAGAAAATCCTACAGAACAGAAACTCTCTCTTCAAGACATTCTAATCCCAGCCGTAGCTTGGCTAATTTAACAGCTAACAAATGGGTTTTAAAGTTTTGAATCTCTGGAGAGAAAAACTAGCTTCAGAATTCAGATTCTGATTCAGCTTTCAAGTGCCCTGATCAAGAGGGGTTACAATTTAGGTTTGGAATTTTTTTGCTCTGTAAATTGGAGTGGGAGTAGGAGACGCTCTTGTTAAGAATTTTTTTTTTTTTTAAGAAAACTTAGGAATGCATTAAGCTCTTCATATTATCATGGTAAGACTCTCAATAGTTGACATACTACAGAAATTGAGACAGTCAGAGGCAGAAAAATTTTCAAGGTATGAGTGTTTTTAGACTAAAACACATCCAATAAGTTTTTCCAGCTCAACATCCTTGAATTTGTAAAGTATACCATCTCTCATTAATCTAAGTAGCAAAATGACAGAAAAGAAGCACAGAATCAGATATTTTCTGCAGTCCCAGACCTGCTTATAGATCATCAGCATGAGATTTGAATGAAAGAGTCTTCAAAATATTTGACCCTTTGAATCGCTGGAAGGCAACTATTTTTTGGGGACAGAAAGGGAACTCAGAGCTGCCATCCATTCTTTTTTCTTGACAAGAAGAGCAGAGATAAATTATAACAACTTAATTCAGATTGCTACAGGAAGAGAAAGTGTCACCATGAATATAAATTATTGTCCATTTTGTCCAGTACCCTGACTCTTACTCAATATTCATAATGCCAATGAGCCAAGACACATCCTAAAAAGATGCAATAAACCATTATAGTGGAAGTATATGCTTCACTGTTTGACTCAGGCACTTCTTTTTTTAAAGTGATTTACCTTTTCTAAAACCTCGTATGTTTATTGTTTAAAATTCTAATTGAAAAGGTTGCCAAATATCTTTATGAATTATCTTAAATTTCCATCGTTGTGACCTTGAATTCTGTCATTTCTTTATATTTCAGGTACAAAACAAAGTTCTTGTTTATTTGTTTTAAATTTATTCTATTTGATGATACTAGATGGGCTCTTAAATCTTGCTTTAGGAGACAGGTTATAGAAGTTTCCAATCCATCTTCTGCATAAATAATCTCAACCTTTCACTCTCTCCTTATAAAAATCTTTATAGTCAGAATCAACCTCGCTACTTGTCTCAAGTCCTCTTTCATTAATATAGTATCAGTCTCAAAATGTAATGTGTTCAATGCAGCTTTCCATCAGATGTGGAAGAAATACTGATTTATAGGAGGGTATTATCCATTCTTGTACTGATCAACTTGTTTTTTTTTTCTGCATCATACCACTTCATCTAACTGCAGCCACACTGTGAAAAGTAGCCTGTTTTCCCTAATAGACTCAATATGGCTTGCAAGGTTCCCAAGGTATTAAATCACTTTTTCAACTAGAACCTATTGAATTAATTTTTGCTTGATAAAGCTCACAAGTAATTAACCACCTACGTCAGGTATGTATGTTAGGATACATAAAAATAGCATACATTTATGGGAAAAGAGCTTCTGATTATCACTGAGAATCATAAAGGCTACAAGATAAGACCAGCTGACCTCTCTGTTATGAATTCAATTTTTATGCAGAAAGCTTATGAAAATATGCTCATTAATAATTTAGAACACAGAATTAAAAACCTGACCCAAGCATTAGAAGCTGTCTTGCTTGACTTACAATTGCAATTATCCACCAGAAGTGCAATTATGTTCACAATTAACTTTTACTTCCCAATTCATCCAGATTCTCCTTTGTATTACAGATGAGATTTTTGCTAGTTTCCAACACGTACAGGTTAATATTAGGTACAAGGAAACAGAACAAGTCCTAAAATCCAGAAACAGAGACTATGAAAATCCTTGCCTATAGACTACTCTAGAATTAGGAGCAGAAACTATTATTGTAAAACTTTCTTACTTGGTATTAGATGGTCCTTTTCTCCTATATTTTGCACTTCTAGAAAACAATGTAATTTTAATAATTTTTCATGGTACAGAAGGAAAGATGGGCTATGCAATACTAAATTAACAGACAGGAGCATACATTTTCAATTCTACTTCTGTTACTTTGGCATTTAGACAAGTCATTTAGAGGACGTCCAGATTTTGGGAAGGTTGTACCAGAACTGCAATACCCTGGCAAAACAATTGAGCTAGGTCATATGAAGCTGGTTGCATTCAGAGGCAGTTCATAGTTATTGGCTTATCAGAAGTTTCGTGTCAACAAGAAGTTCAAAGCTGAGCAAGTGAACTGACATTATTCTGCACTTCAGCACACATCACACTGGCCTAGAGGCAGTGCTAGCCCAACCAATCTGTGCACAGAATTTCATTAGAAAACATAAAAATGTCCTTCCTCTTCTTACACATTTTTCTACTAATTATAAAAATTAGTATTACATTGATTTTGTTTTGAGGAGGATTTTGAAGACAGATTTTCATGTGGAGAACTTGATAGAAGGTACTTTGATGGTGTAAAGTATAAAAGGAATGCATCTGGTCAATGTTTCATACTATGACTGGTTCTTGCTTATATATAATAATGAGTTTTCTCTATCCAAAGTTGATCAGAAAAGTATTTATTTTGGAAAAGAGACACTTCCTTCCAGCATTTTTAGATATAAATCCTCCTATTCCTCCCCTCAGGCTATTTTTAGTTTTAGGCATTGTGAACAGTTCTTCTAAAAAGTTGATTCAAATTGTTTCCAACTTAATAATTTCCTGTCTTAGAATTTCTCTCTACTCCATACATATTGATTAATTAATTAAGGGAAAACCTGTGGAGTTTTAATTAAAAATTTAGCTTTATATTCTGAGTCCCAGATCCCAAAATAGGATTCTGCATGGGTCTGAAACCTTTGAGACAGAGTAATAGAGATCTAGGTAACTGTAGAGTTCATCAGTAGAATTAACATGTTTTAAAATCAAGGATTGGTGTCTGTCACTTCCTAACCTGTTATAGAACTCCCTTTACAACTCAGACCTCCCAAGCCCTTTGCCTCAAGCCAGACAGTTGACTGGTTAGATGGTTTCCTTCCTTTATCTAAGATATTATCCTAGTTCAAGATCTGTCTGACACTCTTTTTATGTTATCACACTGAAGACCACTGAAAGGATACCATGAATATATTTGATTACTATTGAAAAATCAAGAAAGAACCAGCATAACCAGAAAAATGTGCTGCATACTCTTACTGAAAAAACTCCCAACACCCAAATCTCCCAATCTAGAAATCTGTCCCTAGAAAAACTACTAACTCATAAAGAAGACTCTTTAAAGATCTTTATTATTATTTATTTCCTCGAATAAGGGGTATGACCAAAAGTTCATTTGTATAGAAAAAGAATTTTCTTAGGAAAAGAATGAGGCAAACTCTTTTCAAATGTATCACTGTATTTGGAAGAAATCCTAAAGTCAGGCCTAAACAGAGTAGGAATTATCTACTCCCAGCAATGTATAGGGGGCTGAAGAACTGGTAGGATACAATTGCATTTATATCTTGGAGGGAGAAACACTTTACAGTACCCTCACATTTGACACATTGGAAAGGAGATATATCTGACTTTCACTAGTTAAATGAAAGATAGAAATGTAAAGTGGGTTTATGCAAAAGGAAAAGTTAGACCATCTAGGTGTTAGAGAGCAAAAAACCTTCATCTATAAAACAATTTTCTTTACTCTTACATGCTGCATTGTTATCCAAGCAGTGACAGAGGTGTATCCAAGCAAGAGCATTTGATCCTGGATGTTACTCTTTGCACACAAGATTTTCATTCAGGTTTGTCATAGGGAGTAAACACACTGTGCACGTAACATAAGGCAATGTTATTAATGAAATGGCAATGGAAAGTACATGTCCAGACAAGGACAAGGAATTTGATGAAGGACCTGGAGCACAAGTCTTTTGTGAAGTGTCTGAGGGAGCTGGGGGTGTTTAGCCTGCAGGAAAGAAGGCTCAGGAGTGACCCTATTGCTCTCTACAACTGCCTGAAAGGAGAATGTAGCCAGGTTGGGGTCAGCATCTTCTCCCAGGAAACCAGCAACAGGACAAGAGGAGCCTTAAGCTGCACTAGGGGAGTTTAGGTTGGACATTAGGAAGAATTTCTTCACAGAAAGTGTGATGCAAAGGTGGAATGGGCTGCCCAGGGAGGTTTTGGAGTGACTGTCCTGGAGGTGTTTAAAACAAGACTGGATGTGGCACTCAGTGTCATGGTCTAATTGACATGGTGGTGTTAGGTCATAGGTTGGATTTGGTCAATTCGGAGATATTTTCCTACCTAAATTATTCTGTGACTCTGATTCTGTAAATTTGTTAANTATTATTTTGTTGGGAGAGAAGGAACTGTTAAAACAAGGAATTTTCAGCTTTTAGTTTCACATGAAATATGACCATACAAACACTTCAAGCACCAATCTAAAATACTCTACTCCTCTTGGACTTTAACCCCACCATGGGATAGTTTTGGGACAGGTAACTAGCAGACTGGGGAATAATTAAAATTAAGACTCATTTTTGAGTACTGTTTAACGCAATGGAAGATAATACATTAGGATATACAATAAAATAGCTCTCAAAATAACCTGAATAGAATACATCACCTAGATTCTTAAGAGCTCATTAAATCCAGCAAATGACTATTCCTGTCCCCTAAACTCTTCAACTTCTGTAGAGTTTAAGTCCCTACCTGAATCTACTTTTTCTACAGCCAACCACCATCACACTAGGCTGCTGCAAAGATCTAGAAAATAGTCAGAAGAGATTTTAAGTGTAAAAAAGAATACAGCTCAAGATCTTTGTCTCCAGGCATAGCATAGCCTTATTCACATTATGAATATCATCCTTTAATTCAAAGAACTTGCATTTTCTCAAAGTTAGAGCATACTAGAGGTATGAACAATAGATCAAGAGATGAGCACCACTGAATGCAAGCACAATATTTCTTTACAATCATACAAAGATTAAAACTAAAAATTAGATTCTAACTTTCCCTTCCTTTACACGTTCACAATCACAGCTACTTATAGTCAACATTATAATTATATTATATGAAATATGAATTCAGGTATCTGAGATGCCCATTCAAGAAGGTAAGCCAACCTCTTTAACTAACATAAAACTAATATATGCCTGAAGAATTTCCTGACTGTTTTAACCCTCCATGTAATGCAAGAATATGCAATCTCATACCAATGCAAAAAAACCATTAAGCTTTGTCATCATTCATATCAAATAACAGAAAATCTTTTAAAAGTGCCACACCATAAAACCACATCTGTAGTAGGAGAGAAAAACTTTAAAACAGATGTGCATCACAACCACGCTCTAAGCATAAATTTGAGGAAGAAAGTAAGTCTAAATGGCATTTAGCAGGTAAATAAAACAGTCAGATAGTGAAGTGAGACCTCTGCTTTTAATTTATGGACCTGCATTATACCCTTGCCTTTCCAAACCTATTTGTCTGTTTTATCAACTCATTACATTCAGTCTTAAAACTAGACTGCAAGCTGTCAAAGGTGGTAAGGATCTGGGTTTTTTATTCTTACCATAAGTCTGTAGGGTGTCTGGAACAACAGGGCATGACTTTAGACTGGGTTTCCAAGGAACCACAGCTCATACAATAAACAGTAATAGCTACCACAGCAGCTGGGAAAAAAACAACACCCTTGTTGCTCAAGTGTGAGCTGGAGTCAAATCACCCCTTGCTGTTTTCCCTAGTGTGGAAATGGGTAAATGCAGAAATTTCACTGAGTGTATATTTATTTGGGAATGTAACACTTCCAGGTTATAAAAGCACTGTCATTACTTTCAATGAAGGGAATTAATTTTTTAGTGCAAAATACTGTTTCTTTGCCTTCTCCAGTCATAAGAACACAAACAGTACATGAGCATAAAGAAATGGGAAACAATGGTGCTGTCTTCCTATCAATCACCCTTCAGACACCGTGGGGAGCCAAATACAGTTGCTACACTGACAGCCAAGGAAATCTGGTGAGTGGGTCCCTGAGCTAGTCTGGGCCTGGTGGAAGAGGAGGACACACTGCTGGATGTGCTGTTCCAGTAATTCATAAATAGAGGATTTTGATCATTTGTACATTTGTGATGCCTAAAACAATCTTCTTTGTTACATTTCCATGATTTTTTCTGCTTTGCCATAATTTATATCTCTTATTTTCATTCTAGTTAGGATTTTTGCCAGCTTAAACCGTACTGAAAAAGAAGTTGGAATTGAACACCAAGTATTTTTTTTAAGTTTATGTGATGAACTCTACTTTGGTCAGGGAAACTTCGTCATTATGGGATGGGAATACTCTTTGGAAACAAAAGAAAAGACAAATATTCAGTCAGGTAGACAGACTATAATGTCTTGGAAAATTGCTGCAGCTTTGAAAACCCTAAGTCTCTGATTTTGAATTTCTGCATGGTTAACTTGCAACATTAACAACTATGCTAATTTCAATTTCCAGGGGATAATTTTGCAAATAGATATCCTTTTATTGCAGTACTATCTCCCCTGCAGTGATGCACCTGCAATGAATTGCCACATGGAGGACGAGGCAAGTAAATGAAGAAGAGCTGAAAAACAAGCACAGAATGTGGCTACAAAATAGAAACCTATTTGCACTTTCTGTCTGCACTCTTTGAAGGTACAACTGTAGAAGAGAATCAGAGTCTGTCAGAATTGCAAAAACATATTCTAATTCATTTCATATGTGTCTATATATCTGTGTCAGTCTTGGCCAAGATAAAGAATGCATTTGTGCACACACAGACAACCAACCATCAGATACATATTGTGCACTAGAGTGCACCCTCTTATTACAGTAAGCAGCACACTCATTGAGGTTGGTTCCTTTTCCTTCTAGGACTGTAAGTCAATACTCTGAAAATTGCTAAAATTTAACCCCTGAATTCAACCTATAGACTCAAGTTACATTTCAAGGTTGAATCCAATGCAGACAATAAGGCTGCAACCCACAGTACTTTTGCTGTCTTTGCTGAAAAACTGGTGAAAGGCCAGGATTGCAATAAAATATGATCGTTGCACTTCCCATAACATTAACTGTGAGTCTTAATGCTAAATAGCATTTCCAACTCGACAGATTAAATATAACATGAAAGAATTATGTATTCAAATCAGAGGTTCTCAAACACTTTGCACTGGTTACTTGCTTCCCAGAATGGGAACTTTTAAATAGCAACTGTCCATCGTTGTACTGTAGATGGCATCTGTCATGCAGCTGCTCAGTTTGCTGTGCGTGGCCTTTGAAAACGCTGGGTACAGCACTCTGGAGGAAGCCTCTTGGAATTGCTCAGAGAAAACTCAGAGGAAATAACTTCAGCAGGGTTCAGATTTCATTGTGACAGACAAGGACAAGCTGACCCCGTTTAACTTTCAGAATTTGTGCAAGTATTACCTTAATACAAACAAAGTACTTGGTCTAAAATACTCCAGCTCTCATAATCAGGAATATTTTTAGACCATATCTCTACTGGAGTTATTCTATTAATAAAAAAATCATATCAAAGTTTGTGCAGGGAAACAATTCAAAACTGAAAGTCCTGTAGGAGGCATGTTTTATTCAAACCTGAAGCTATAGTAAACAGTTGAAAAATGTATTTGATGAGTAATCTCATTCCTTAGGCATTCTGGTATCTCATAAATAGTGGTATTAAACAGCTTCAAGGATCTGGATTAGCAAAACCAATTGCTCCATTTTTCTAATGTCTCAAATGAACCTGGTAACCTAAATAAATTGTAAAATAGATCTAGAGACAGATAGAAAGAGAATAAAATTGCATAGCTAAAAATTTCCACCTACACAGAAGTCCAACACCAGATCTACTATCATGAAGCCCTAGTTATATTTCAAATGAGGAATTGGCTATCAACAGTATAATACACATCTTCTATCACCTTGTAACAAGTTTACCATCTGAAAAGTTAGCAAAAAAAAAGTGCAGTCCTAAATGCTCCACACACTGCCCTTCATATTGAAGCTACTTTACATGTTGTCCTTGTAACTAAAAAAAAAATAAACAAAGCATGTAATGCTGCAGAATGTTGCTAGTATTGAGAAAACAAATATCTGAATATTGCTAAAGTCTTTGTGGTCTTTTGCTGCACAAAAGGAATGTTTTAGCATCAGAGCAGAGACAATTTCACCAAAGGAATTGGAGATACTATTGAAAAGGTACTGGACAGGTCAAAATCTAGTTTCATATAGAAGCATTAGCTCAAAGAGAGCCTTACTAGCACAGCTGAAACACATAGCACACTGTCTACTTACCTATGGTATTTACTCAATAAATGAGGCAAGACATTAGAAAGATTTCATGAAGCCCATTCCCTAAGCAATGTTCTGTTTCAGTTTGAAAATCTTACTCTTGATAAGCATTTCTTAAAAAAATTGGGCATTTACATTATGCACATAATTGAAGTTAAAGTGTTTGTATTTGCTGGTGCAGCAGCGTTACTAAAGCAAAACTGCTTTAAAATACTTATATGCATATGTGTACATACATACAAGCTTTCTTCATCTGTAAGAACACATACACAAAACCAAAAAATATCTATAAAAAATACACTCCACTTGTAAGCTCAAGCAAGGCAAGAAACAACCAGAATTTACTTTTCATATAAAATCTAAAGACTAGATATTAGCAACAAATATTTTCTGACACCGTATGTATGACTTTGTGTTGATTATCTAAGAGTGCAAATTTTCTCCAACACATATTGTGAGGGAGACAAATAATAGTTTATCTAGAATATGAGAAGTAAAAGCTATCTTTGGAAAAATCCAATTGCTGAACAGCAAAAAGAGCATAATCTAAAAGAATGCAACTGTTTAAACTAGGAAGAAAATATTACTACATGCGTAGCAAAAGTCACATTAGTATCACACTGGGCAACCCATCATTGCTGTTACACCTGGCAATCCATTGTTGTTCAAATTACACTTGCTTTTTGGAAAATTGATTATCACCTACACCACATACTGAAGTACAGATTTTTTTGGTGATGTTGCAAATGTGAGAAAAGTGGAATACTTCCAAAAAGTGAGTGCAGATCATTCTCAAAAGCAACAAATGAACAAAGGAATGCTGGCTCTCTTATCTTTTGAGGAAATCTCACTTATCTTTTGAGGAAAAGTTCTACTTGCCTTATATGGTTTTCTTATTTTCCTGTTTTGTTTTTTTTTCTTCAGTTACTTAGAAACAATTACAGCATGAAATAGAAGACAAGCAGTCCTTCAGATTGGAGAATAAGTCTTCTGAATATTTCTTTAAAAGACAGGATTTTAAAAATGCCATTAAATATCATATAGGTTGTCTATGGTTTCTCTAGTCTGTAGCTGTTGTAATAGCCTCCATAAATTATAGGAGCTGAAAGAAAACAGCACACTATTCAGTGCAAAGGAAAGGCTGGAGGAGAGACAAAGAAGAGAGCACAAGCAAATATGAGGGAAAGCAGTTGGTGTCAAGAAGAAATCAAAGGGCTTATAGGCAAGACATAAGAGTGACACAACTGAGATTATCTGATCACTTGTTTTTCAGGATATTTAGGGGACTCACATTCTACCAATTACCTCTGGATAAAAAAAGTAAATAAAGCATTCTTAATGCACCTACAACTATCTGTATTCTTTATCCCTCAGATCAAAGAAATATCTGAACATCGTGGAAGAGCTACCAAATAGTTTCACTTCTAAAGCAAACGCTGTTAATAGCTATCACATGAACAATTCAGATTACGACAAAGACAAGGAAAGAGATTGCCAGAAAAAAAATCAAGTTCACATTATTCTCATATTTGTATATCAGGTAGTAAGAGCTGCGAGATGTTAGTATCAAATACAGTTTTCTGTTTAGAAGGCCCTTAAGATATGCAGAAATTCAATATATAATCATCACCATCAGAGGTTGCATGCATACCAGCTCTGGTGAGCCACATCTTAAATAAAGTCTCCCTGAGGATTTTGCTTCTTCTATCCTGGGCAATATCCTCTGCTACTAGGTGGGATAGAAGAGGCATCATCTCTTTCATCATAAGATGGGGCTATGCAACAACTTTCCTGAATTGTTGTCTGAAGATAGTAATCTTCAGACTACAATCTGTCTTTCCAGATTGTAGTCTGAAGATTACTATTTCCAGTTTCTAATTTACTGAAGTTTGAAGCTATATCTAGAACACAATTTACCAGTTCAAGCAAAGCTTCTATTCAAATTGAGATTCATACATTTTAAGAACCAGAAAAAATATCAAATTACAGGAAAGGGGCTACTAAGTCCCTTTCATAAAGTGATTTTTTATGAAACCAGCTCAATTCAATCAAGACAATATTTTTATGAGCAATTAATTTGATTCTCAAAATAAAAATTTCAAAACAGATTGTTTTGTTCTCTGATTCTCTACTACTTGCAGAAATCTATAGCTTTTTTTCAACTCAGCCCCTTTTTGGGAAGTTCTTTACAGACCATTTCCTTCTCCAGAGACAAAGATAACAGGAGGTCTCCGTGAGGAAGGCAGGTCAGATTAACTTCCTTCATGTCTCTGAAATAAGAAGATAAATGCAAGGACAAGGAGGCTGAGAATATGGATGAACTTCTTGGCACTGTAAGAGCAGCATCCTTTACTAGAAAACAGCTGTAATTCCACTGCTTTCCTAGAAGCCCTCTACTGTCTGGGCCTACCTAAGAGAGAGTCCAAGATGTCCAGACTGAGAATGAAAAGAAAATTACCAGCCAGCAATCACAAAGAAAACAACTGCTAGGGAAAATATTTGGATGAGAGAAGAAAATTGTGGGTAAAATTGTGAAACATAGAAGGAAGAAACCGATCATTTGCTTTCAGAAGGATAGAAGGAGTTACACATTGAGAAAACAAATTCATATATAAACCTTAAATAACTCAAATTATCTTATTTTTTAAATCAGCTGTCTTTTTGTGACAATTGATAGGTAACATTATAAAGATGCTCCATCCTTATTCTATGCCACAGAGCATCCTGAAATGATGAAGAAAGATTGGGGTTTGAGGAATATAAAGCTAAATATTTGCATCATTTGCTAAATTAAGTTTTCAACACATGCAAGAGCTATGACATTTCCAGCAGGAAACTAATTAAAAAATAATTAAAACAACAGTAAAAAAAGCTGAAGGAAAATACAATGTATCCAACATGTTTAGACCAGCTTTTGATACTTCCTTTTCAGGGCTTAGTGATGAATTTAAGCGGTAGTGTTAGACTGTCAGAAGACTGAAATTTACACTTTATCTTCTCCTTATCAGTAGATAGCAAAAGTTTAAAAATTTTAATACCAGCTTTCATGTCAGCAACCACTTCTAAACAGAGACACTGATGATGCTCCGTATCTACAATATTCTCCTCATAAATCAAGTTATATTTTGCAAGGTGGAGTATTGAAGCAATTCCTAGGTTCTTTTATGTAAATTTTACAGGGAATTGAAAGAAGTGAGCTCCATTTAAAAGTGGACATTAAAATATAGCTTCAAGGATATTGTAAAAATTACTGTCAAGCCTTTATTTTGTAGTTACAGTGAACTCAGTTTCTTGTAGTGGATTAAAAGATGCTGTTTAAGAGTAAGAAACCACTTGATCACCTACCAAAAGACATCAAAGTCCACTCTGCTGCTCATGTGCAGAAATCAGTAACACCCTTTACTATAGCATATTTTCTTCAAAGACCCAGGCCTTGTGTCAAATGCACCAGGAGAAGAAACACAATTTCCATGGCAGATAAGTCCAACTGCTCATTAACCCTTGCCTGTCTTTACATTACAGCTATGGGTTTACTTTTTGCTTCCTTTATTTCATTTCTCCCTTCTGCCCAAATAAAAGTAGAATTATGCCTTAACAGACAATATCCTCCACACATTAAAGAAAAAAATATTAGGAACTTTGAGCAAACCACTTCTATATCTTATTTTTGATAAACTACATTAAAGGAGCCCTGATGATGCCTTTATAAGAACTTCGCTGACAACCTCCAATATTAATTATTCTCTGCTTTCTTTCTGAATTCTCAATTTCTCCTTAAAGTCATTCAAACTTAAAAATGTGGACAAAAAGGTTGTACTAGCATTGTAGCATTAGTCTCATCAATTTTGAATCGATGGTCAAAACGACCTCTCTGCATCATTTTGTACAATAAGCTCAAATATAAATCACCTTAGCTGTCTTAAAATGCTTCTCTACCAGGATTAGCAGATAACTCAGAGTCAGTGTTTTCCAGGATATTACTCCCCATTACACAGACATGCGTAGCATTTGGCTTTATTATAATACACTTTATTAGAATGGATTCAGCTTTTCAAGTGATCTAACTCAGCCCTTAGGGCTGGTCTCACATATCACCTTTCAGTAGTTGTCTATTTATTTTCATCAGTAAGGTTATGTTTATTTCAGCGTCACTCATGAAGATAATTAAAGGTTAGAGTTGAAAACCAGCTGAAATTCACAAAACCTCTTCATTTTGATGTTTCACTATTAATGCCTGTTTTTTACCAGCTAAAATTTCTTAGTAAATTAGCTTTTAGATGAACTTTATGAGTACCATATATCATTGATCTACCAATCCTAACAGGAGCAATGTCACATCTGGCCCAATGTGGTTCAGAATGGCTAACACCAGCTGCTCCAGAGAAAGGGTTAAGAAATGTTAAAAAATAGTTAGGCATCAAACTGCTTCCACACTTTCACAGGCTAACTTATCCAAGACATTCAAAGGCATATAAGCTTTAATAGTACTTCTTTTACTATAGCTATTTATATTTTTCATCCATTAATAACCATTCTTTGGCTTTTTTAAAAGTATTGAACATATTCAACAGTCTCCGTAATATTATACAGTAAGAAATTTCAGATTTTATGTATCACTGTGTACAAAAATTTAATGAATCAATTTTAAATGTTCTACAGTTTAGCTTCACGATACCTCAGGGTTTCCAACTGTAGTTTACTGCCAGAAGGGACTAGATCCAAAGCTGGTATCTCCCAAAAATTTCTAAGACAATAAATGCCACAAAATGAAATCATTTGGCTCTTCAGCAAAACATCTGAGTATCTTAATTCAACAATATTGGTCCCTGAATGAGCCAATGAGCCCCACTCACTAGCCTATTACCTGATTTTCATATGTTCAGATTATTTTGTCATTTATCCATGGTTAGCTACTCATCTCTTGGACTTATTCTTAATTCTTCTGATTATTTCTGTATACATACTGCCTGCTGTGGATTATGATAATTTTATTGGCCTGCATAGAGTTGGTTTCTCCATTTTCTCTAGGCTATTTGGCTTCAATGGTCTTGTCAGTCATTGCAAGCTCAGGCAAACCATTTTTCTGCATGCTCTGTATACATCTACAAAACAATAACTATCTATTGCATGTTCCAACTGTATTGAAATTAATAATGCATGACTGTATTATACATGCATGTACTATGTCTGCACACACAGTCATCCAAATGTCATATAAAAACAAAATTTTAACTGTTGTCACAAAAAGGTGAGTTTTGGTCTAAGGTTTTTTCATTGCAATAAAACTAAAAAATTTAAGAAAACCTTCTACAAATGAAACAAACTACTAGATATTACAGTGTGTTTTGCATCTTTAAAATTACCAATATTTAAACTGTGACAATTAATTTGATTAATGGACTGCTACTTACCTCTAACATTTACATTTAGAAATGTTCAAATAATTCTGAGTTTCTTTTACATTTTTTACATTGCTGACCTTAAGCAGCAGCCAAGTACCAAACAGCTGCTAGCCTATACTCCCCCTCCTCCAATAGGATAGGAAGAGAATAGAAAAAGAGAAAGTGAGAAAAACTGTGGATCAGGATACAGGCAGTTTAAGCAATAAAGGAAAAAGAAAGAAAAATAAACCCAAAACAAACAACTAATCAACTAACTAAACAAAAAATACAACCTAGACAACACAAAGGTAATCACTCACCACCCCTCACAAGTAGACATTTTCAGCCACTGGTAACAAGAGGTACATCCTCAAAAAAGTTTTTATTGCCAAACATGGCACTCTGTGACATTGAATCACTCTCTGGTCCATTTACCTCCTCTGTCCAGGTGTTGTCCCCTCACTCCCACTTTCTCATCCTCAGCTTACTAACAGCAGGGAAATGGGAAAAGAGAAAGACTTGGCAGTGCAAATACTACTCAGTGATAGGTGAAACACTGGTGTGTTATCAACACTGTTTCAGTCACAAATCCAAAACACAGCACCATAGAGGCTGATATGAACTTCAGACACAGTACACTAAGAACTAGAAATTATCTCATCTCTAAATTTTTGCAGTTTGATTTAAGAAGAGACATACACATCTCTCTGTTATGCCTCCTAGTCTGGGAGACATTAGACATATTTTGGTTTCTGCACAATCCTGACACCTCAAGGGGTCAGCAGCAGTAAAGGATAGCCAACACACCTGTTTGAGCTCAGATCTATGCTTTGTGAAAGCATCTCTCTAGTCCAAATTCTTTTAAAAATCAAATAGCAGCATCCTGTGATCTCCTCAATAATCCCAGCTGCTTGCTCTAGGCGGTTTTGAAAATTCATTTGACTACTTTTACAATAGAAAATTTGCCTGCCTTTGAACCTTCTTTCAAAGACAAAGTTATACCAGTCAAGTGATTGCCCATGGAATATTCTGGTTAACTTTGACAATGATGGATACCTTTCATGGCCATTTCCCAGATCCGTTATGCCTACAGTTCACAACTGTCCTTAATGATGAATGACAGTCATCTGCAATGAATGACAATTTTCCAGTACTCTCATCCCCAATGAAATGGCATTATCATCACATATTCTTGCTATCATTTATCAAGCTGAAAAAATACAAAGTCTCTGATCACTCAATCCTTTATTAATGTAATAACTTGAACAAATACTATTTAATACATTTTGAGATGCAGATGGGAAAGTTCTTAGGTAGAATATACTGTCTTCATTACTTTAGGAACAGTAAATCTTGCTCTTTAATGAAAATGCAATATGGAGAAGACAGATTGTTGTGATTTGAAACTAGTTCAGATGTCCTAGCTGAGCCTTGAAGAAATAAATTGTCTGTTATTAAATAAGGGATATTCAAAACTGTGTTTTGAAACTGTGTTTTGAATAGAAGTTTCATTCTTACCACTAACAGAAGTGGCAGTTTTATGTGCTTAGTGAGGTTGTTTTAGTTTTATACACTTAACATCTTCACTGATTCAAGAGGGAATAGCCCAGCAAACAGACCTTCTGGAAAAAGTCATCCATTCAAACTTGCACTGAGTGAGAAAAGGTCTCACCGTAGGGCACCATTATTGGCAATAATTACTTATTACTGGCAGCTCCAATTGAATTTACATTAACAAATAAAGAAAGCTCAGCTGAAAATTGCTACTTCTGCCACAGTAACATTTAAAGGTCCACAGATCAGGACTTCCCTGTGCCTGTACTTTATAGAAACAAAATTTACTGCACATAGAACAAAATGCTTGACATCTAACCAAAGAAAACTATAATCTATAGGTCAATCTTCAAATAGAAAGAAACATGATAAGTATAGAAGAATGAAAATCCTAAAACTAATGTGAAAACATTCATCAACTTGATGGGCACTGATATTAGAGAACTTGAGTCTTGGATTTTATAATGGTATCACCTTGAGATCATTAGTGATGATTAACGATTCTTCTCATAGAAAAGGATTTTTAAAAGAGAAAAATCTTCATGAGTGTTCACAAGGACCTCCTCCCAGGACAGAAAAAGAGAAAGTGTAAAGGGCTTTTCTTTAAAACAAGATGTAAAATCATGCTACTTAATGATCTACTACAAGGGGAAGCAGCTTTTTCTTTTGAATTGTATATGGATAAACATGGATGTACTTTTCTAATAGCTTAGAGATTTTATGTCTGTGGTGCATGTCTGTGCTATTTATCTATTTTCAGAATGAGACAAAGAGGATAATTAGTTTCCAGGGACTGGTACAAAGCAGTAAGGCAATGCTGCTGCAGTGAGAGAATGCACATGTACACATGAGCACAGAAGGGTGGGAAGATGACTGTGAAGTGATAGAGGTAAATCACAGCAGACTTATAAAAAGCTACTGCACAAGGCAGACACACAAAAAAGGAATTACCAGATTGCAGCAAGCAGTATTCTCCATTTGCTTGTGCATTCCTCAACTTTGGGAATTCATGCATGCTTAAATTTGCTTTTGTGATCTTTATATATGTAGTTTCTTCAGAAGGCACATCATTTTTACTTACAGACTGGTTCAGCACCATTTGTATGGTTCAGATGTGTTGCCCGTGGAACATAGGGCATCTTCTCTGAGTCCTGCAGCAGCTTCAGAAAAACCTTTCATGACAGAAGAAAAAAGCAATTTAGAATCCATTTTCTAAAACTATTATTTATATATATAATTTAATAACTATATTTAATTACTATTTATTAAATATATTTTTAAACTATTTTTAATATATATATCCTAAACCATCCAGACTATCAGAAATTAATACTGACTGCTGTAACCACTTTGCTGAAGTATGGCTATGAAATTAGTCAAACTCTCCAGTGAAAAGCTTGCAACAAAGGGAAACGAAATGAATGTCAATAGATACAAAAGCACCTATGCAAAACATTACTGCCCATGAATGCTACTATCTGCAAATATTTTTCAACAGACTGTCTGCCTTTGATTGACTTTTTATGTTCCTAAGCCATGGTATGTGTTGGAATTCAGCTACTGCACTTTTTACCAAGGAAACAGTTTGACTCTCTTCTGATGCTCCAGCTAAAAATTTATGGGCAAAACTAGAATTGTTACCAAAGAGTTAGTTGTACTAGTACAGCTAAATCTAATGTAAAAAATCCTACAGAACTGGGAACCTACAGATTTCAGGTAATTCACAGTGTCTAGGGACACTCAGGAAAAGTTCCTAGATATGTGCAAGCACATGGACAATAATGTTCCCAAAAGACATTTGAAGATCAAGGCAATCATCAGAGACAGCCAATGTGAACAAAGTATTGTAAAACTAATACTACAGAGAGGACTGGGCAATAATGTGTGCTTTGTAGCAAAACATTGGTATGTATAGTCCAAATTTGGTAGAGATTATAGCATCCTGGTACCTAAAATCACCGTAAGACAAACTGATAATATTTTTTTACAACAGCAACAATCTAAAAATATGCACTTAATTGAAGGATTAAATTTTCTTAAGTAGGGGAACATGTCAGAAGTGACTTAAAATTATAAAAAAATATAATTATAAAAATTATTATAGCAGAATTCACCAACTTCATAATCATAAGGCCTATTTAAATGGTACAAACACTTTGCCAAACAGAGCTGTGTTCAACCTACTATTTCTTGCTTTTTCCAATTTCTATGCTCATAAAGCCCTTTGAATTTCATAGATATGTATTTATTTATCTGTACCTCAGCCTTGCAGAAGCTTGGAACAGCTTTCATAGTGAGCCTTATTCATACACTCTCATACTTCTTGTAAGTTCAAACTAAAAACACAATTAACATTTTCTTATCTTAACCTGAACTGCAATATAAACAGTGATCTAAGAACCTCAGATAAAAAGAAAAAAAAAAAAGAAAAAATAACAGAAAATACAGGTACCAGGAGCATCTCAAATTAAACAGAAAAAGAACAACCAAATTTTGCTTTGTCTTGATGAAAGTTTTCTTTTGCCCTTTCTTCTCTCTTTGGGTTGAGTTGCAAGACAGATTATACCCACAGTGCAACTTTCAGAAATCATTAAGAAACCATTTATTTCTTCCCACAAAAGAGCCTGATATCAGCTATAACAAAAAATTCCTTGTTTCCAAGGAGCTCATACAATAGACAATAAAAACCAGTCAATGCAAAGAGCTTTATAGCACTTGAAAGATATTTCTTGACTTTCTAAGGTCTGACTGTTACAAAAATCATATTTTGCTTAGTCAATATAATTGCCATTTAACAGTGTTTATTGACTGCATTTGTTACCTGCCAGCTTTCAGGGAACAACTTTGGCCATTTGCAACTGCAAGGCCAGAAATTTCTGGCCTGATAATTCTGTATGAGACTCTGGAGGCAGATCCTGACAATCTAAAGCCACATTCTAATTTATTTTCTTGGACCTGCTCGCTGATGGCTCTGAACACCAATTCTGTCAAGCAAATCAAACTAAACTGCAACAACTAAATCACTGAATCACTGATTGTCCTGAGTTTGAAGGGACTTTTAAGATCATCTAGTTTCAACCCCTCTGCCATGGACAAGAGCTCCTCGCACTGGACCAGATTCCTCAGAACTCCATGCAGCCTAATCTTGAACGTTTCCAAGGATGAGATAGCCACAGCTTCTTGGGACAATCTCATCCAGTGCCTCATCATCCTCACAAAAGAGAATTTCTTCCTAATGTCTAATTTAAACCTACCCCTCCTTTTCCTGTCACTGTATGCCTTGTAAAAGGTCTCTCTGTGTCTCATAGTCTCCCTTCAGGTACTAGAAGGCCACAATCACCTCAAAGCCTTCTCTTCTTCCAGCTGAACAATTCTTACTCTCTCAACCTTTCCTCACGGGAGAGGTTCTCCATCCCTCCATTCACCTTGGTGGCCTCCTCTGCACTCCAACAGTTCCCTGTCCCTCGGGTGCTGGTTCCCCAGGGCTGGATGCAGCCCTGCAGGTGGGGTCCCATCAGAGCAGAGCAGAGGGACAGAATCCCCTCCCTCTCCTGCTGTCCACACTGCTCTGGATGCAGCCCAGGACAGGTTTGGTTTCTGGGCTATTAGTGCACGTGTCTGGGTCATGTCCAGCCATTCCAGCATCCCCAAGTCCTTCTGGTCAGAGCTGCTCTGGATCTGTTCATCCCCCAGCCTGTGTTCGTACTTGGGATTACCCTGACCCAGGCGCAGCACCTTGCACTTGATCCTGTTAAACTCCATGATATTCCCTTGGACCCAATTCTTGGTCCTGTCTAGCTCCTTCCAGATGGTATCCTGTCCTTCAGGTGTGTCAACCACTTGGTGAAACCACAAAATAACTACGCCTCTGTAGTTACAACAATGCCTACCCTACAAAACGTTGCCTACATATGTTTACTTCGGAGTCAAAATATCTGCAAACATGTTTTCTTATTTAATCTCATTAATTCACAGTAGAGAGGATGTAGCTATACCTTAAAAAAAAGGAAATAAACCCACCAAATGCTTTTCTAATACCTCATTTGTCTATTGTAGCTTCATTGACACATACTCTGACACAGCTATAAAGGCAGAAGGCCCAGTTCTCCCCACATTATTCAGTTTTCAAACATCCTCTTAAGACTGGGAATCATTAGGGACTACATTGTACAGATGATAATTTATCTGATGTTGCACCAGATATTTTGGACAGAAGTATTAGCCTAACAATGCTATTAACAGAGCAAGTACCCTCCAAAACACACAGGTACAGAAAAGACAAGATTAGGCACCATGACAAAGACAGAGTCTGTTCTTGCTCCATCTAAATGAGCTCTAGACCTCAGCAGAGCATCATTTCCCCACATGCCTCTAGCAATTCCTGTTTCCCCAGTTAGTCAGAGCACGGTGTTAAAGATAGCAAGGTTGTGAGTTCAATCTCCATATGGGTCATTCATTTAAGACATGGACTTGATTACCCTTTCAGATCCCTTCCAACTCAAAATATTCTGTAAAATTCTGTAATCCTGTGAAATTCTGTTTGATTTCTCTTTTGACTAACAAGTCTAAATCTGATCAAGGACTTGTCCAGATAGCTGTTGAGAAGGACTGTGTACCTGAGGGTTCTTTCAAACCACCAAGTTTTCAATAGGTATTGGAAATGCTTTTCGTCCTTGAGGAAACAAGTATGGTAAAATGACAATGCTACAGTGAAATAGATTAATGTGATTGTGCCATCAACACAAGTTGTTGGAGCACCCTGCACCTCACTAGAAGGTGCACTCATTTCAAGGAGGTATATGGCTTTTCCTGGAAAGTTTGGATGCAAACTCTCAGGCCATTTCAAGGAAAACAATTTAAAAGCAGTACTCAAGTAAGGAATTTGGACACATCTCATTTTGAAAAGATGTTATAATCACTTTGTTCTCTCCTCAAAGAAAAGCAAGAAAGTAATAAGCTTTGAAATCTCCAGAGTTGCCAAAAAGCAAAACAGCATCCTCCAGAGCTCTGCCTAATTTAATTAACTACCCTTCTATTGTCCTTTTGTTTCTACCAACATTTTGGATTGCGAGTATTTTAAAATACACAAGTGAAAATGATTGGAAAAGATGTCTAAAGCCTAAACTTGAACAAATATAATATTAGTGAGATTTAGAGGTGTCAGAAACTGATTTGTTTGAACTTCAAGATTCCTTTGAAATACGAATGGAAGTCCATCTACTCTCGGTGAATACAATTTTTAGAGAGTATAAGTGAATGAAAAAAAATAATGGTGAGTGTACAAGAGAACAAAACTAAAGGATAAAAAAAAGTTATAACACATTTCTTCTTTTAAGACCAGGCTTCTTTGTTTCCAGATTGAATTGCTTGAATAGTCTAAATAGTGTTATTATGTGCTATCCTTTTAGTTCCCAATGCAAAGAGGCTTTTGATAAGAGAATAGAGAATTGAGGTTCTAATGACAATTAATGATGAGATGCAGAAATGACAGAAATCAACTCAAATTGATGCATTGAATCTTCAAGCTGTAGAATGATACATTAATATCTAATACCACATTTAAAGATATTTTTAAACTTCCCTTTCACAAAACAGCTTAAAAGCAAGCTCTCAACTGAATCACAAATTCAGCTTACTGAGAAATCTTCCTCATATCCATGACAGCTTCACATTCACTATATACATGTCAGTTCTGGAACATGTAGTATCCCATAGGGATGTAATCCAAAAGTTTTCTCAATATATACATTACTTCCAAATCTATAATATTTGGCATATTATATAATGTTTGGCATGTTATTCCCTATGCCATGTTAACCATCTTATATAAGAAAATTAAAACTTTTCAACAAATTTTTGACTTTTCTCTTAGAATTGTATCACAGGAATGTAATTTATCTCCTAACATCAAATAAAATGTTTATTAAACTTGTGAACTATGTATGACAGGAGACTAATGAAGTAAAAAAAAATATTTCTAAAGGATCTATAGTACTTGGATAGTGGGGGTTTAGGTAATCTTGTTATCTAGAAATTATAGATGAGATAAAAGGAGTCCAAGGGAAATAGACTCTTACTGATATGGTTATTTACATGAAAATATTTTTTATTTATTACATGGCTATTTACATAGCTAAATTCAGAATGATGAAGTTGTATAACAGAGTCTCTTCTTCTGATCCATTTAGTGCATATACACACACACGTACATATATGTGTGCGTATATATGTTCATGTATACATATCCCAAAGACTTTCAGTATACACAGAAAATATTCTTTAGATGTTTCACCACATAGTTTGACTAAGTCTTAAGCTTCAGAACTAGTAAACTGGAAAGCACTCCTAGCAATTTTTTTTCTGTCCCTTAGAGTCATCTGAGCTGAACCACCAGACTTGAAAGTTCAAACTTTGTTCCAATGCTATGGGTGTAGGGCAACACTAAATTCCGTAAAGTCAATGACATATTACATTTCCCTTAAGTTAACACAGAAACAAACATTTAAGGGTTACCCAGTTCATTGGTCTTCACATTAGATTCTTGAAATAAAAAAATATGTCATAGTAAAGTGGGTGCTAAAATTAACAGCTGAGCAAAACTATAGATTTTCCCTGATTTGGGAGATTTGATTGTTTGCTTGGTTTTTTCTGGTTTTTTTTTTTGAAAACATGCTTCTCACAAGAAATTTTGCAACATAAAAGACACAATCAAGATTCTCTAACCAAGAAAATGTCATTACACAGAAAAACTACAAGTACCTCTTCCAAAGTTGTGTCAGAAATGCCATAGCCAGTCACATGTAGATGCTGAAGGCTTTGATCTAAAGCTTGAAAAAGACCTTTAAAAGAGGTCTTATCTGCCCTTTCTGGGATCACATAGGTCAGCTCAGTCCCACTGTTCTCTTTCAAGAAGGCTTCTGGAATGTGGGTCTGTACCAGAGATGTGACCTGAACAATGTGCTTCGGGTCCTGGATTTCAAACACAGAGGGCTATGAAGAAAGAAAGATAATCATACAGAAAAAAATTAAATATAGCCAGAAGTATTGGTCTTAATATTAGAATTACCACAGGAAAAATTCCACTGATGAAACTGTATCACGGCTGGGATACAGAGACTACCTCCCAGAAATAAAGGGCAGTGAGACATGCCCCTTTGTAGCTAAATACTGATATTCACCAGTTTCAAAGATGCCATTATGTTCATCAAAATAGCAATAATAATATCACCCATTCAAAAACAACCAAGGAAGCCAATAAAAATATGTTTGGCTGGTTCTCGATTTTCATCTAATCCATGTCACATATTACTTCCTGGCAGGGACATACATCTCCCTTAAAACATATTGGTTCTCCAGTTCGGTGCAGTACATGTTTACATACCTTTTTGGTGAGTGTTAGGCTGTGTCCCTGGCCATATGTCTCCCTCAGATACGAGGGAGAACCACAGCACCTCAGCTGGCCACGCTGCAGGATGGCAATGCAATCACTGAGCACCTCGGCCTCATCAAGGTGGTGAGTGGTAAAGATCAGTGTGCAGCCTGCAGGAGAAAGATTGGTACATGTCTACAAAACCTGGCTTCTAGAGAAACCCCTCACAAGGGTCTTTCAGCCTTAAGGAAATGTTTTCAGGACTCTTTAAAATCTTAACTACAGGACAAAAAAAAAATCTGCTGTCAGAATTACAAATTGATTTAGATTCAGTTCGAAACTTGTTCTGCCCTGTTTTATATGTAGCAAACTGTATTAAGGCTTTAGAACTTCCAGCTGTATTAAAAGCTTAAGAAATTTCTTAAAATGACATAACAGCGGTGTCTCTTTCAATGCATCAGTCAGTGTGGGTTATTACAGTTAATTGGGTGCTCACTGGCCGAAGAGTTTGTTTCCCACCATCAATTTTAGAATTAGTGTAACAGACTGATTAATATATATTTTCATTGGAAGTATATAAGGATCTATATACAAGTATATGAAAAATGGGAAATGGAAACCTGAAAATAATTTTTGAGAAGCTGAAGGGAAGGGAGAAACTTTGGGATAGAGCTTAGAACTAAGCTCAATTTTTTTTAGATTAGGCATCTTTTTGTACAATAGCAGATAATTCTTGTAATACCATTTGACTTGCCTGAAGGTTACCAAGTTCAACTTGATGTTTCTTCAGAAATTAATGTACTTAGTTTCTCATAATATTTTGCCTACCCTTTGACTGTCCACTTTAAATTTATTGAAAAATATCCAGAAAGGAAAATAAGATGCAAATCGTGTGCATAAACTTTGTACCAGCTTTGTACTTCAGAAGAACATCCCAGATACTACGGCGAGAACATGGATCTATTCCACTGGTGGGCTCGTCCAGAACAACTGTCTTTGAGTTTCCAATAAAGGAGATGGCAATTGACAGCCTCCTTTTCATTCCCCCAGAAAGGGCCTCAACAGGTTTGTACTGATGTTGGGATAAACCCACATCTTCCAGAGCTCTGAAATAAGAGTACAGAAACAGAAGCAATTTTGAAAATGTTTTTCTAGTCACAGTCTGTCTACTCGGAGAACTACTGAAAAGTTATTGTAAATGGAAAGTGACAAAACCATTACTTCTGTCTGATTATACACTTTGGTATCAAAAAACAAATAGAAAAAAAAAATCTCTGCCTACAGAGCATAAGTGCTTATCATCATCAGATGCACAGATTCTAAATAAACATTGTAATGAAAGATTTTAAATTAAAGTAAATAAAATAAATACTAGCTTGTCCAATAATTTCAGCAAACTCTAGATTATAGCCCCTTTAAACAATGATAAAGATTTCTAGTTTTGTAACTCAAGCAGTGCTTCAGGTTTTGCAAACTATTTAAAAGAACACTAGAGATGCCTGAGATTTTAGGGAATGTTTAGTCATTTGAAGTAAATAAGGTAACATCACTTTTTTTTTTAAAAAAAACATGTGTTTGTGAAATAAACTGATTAGTGATCCCTGAGTAGAATAATACTACCTAATCAAATCTAATCTAATTCCTTTGTTAAGGACTGGGCAATATCTTACAGATGTTTCCAATACAATCCTCGCCCTCTGATGCATGGTATGGAAATGTGGTTAATATATATAAGACCTTTAACTTATTTTTCATCACACTGAGCATCCAGTCACTGGCCTAAGAGCTTTCAGCTGCTATCAGCTTGGCAAGCAAGACATGCAAGACACAGAAGGCTCAGCAGTCTAAGCTAAACTCTTGAATCATTTCACTGAATGTGTAGTCTGCAAGCCATGCCATTTACCCTGGGAAAATTTCTCATTTTTAAGAAAACACACTTCAATAGCTGTTCTGTAGATACATATTGAAGAAAATTATTCTTAATCTCTTTAGAAGCCCACTTTTTGGTTAATAAAAAGATTTTGTTTCATTCTTTTCTTGCTTTTCTAATTTCTCTGAAGTATTTTAAAGCATTTGTTGCCTTTAAAAATAATTTCCCTTAGCAGCAAGGCCTGCAGAGTTCTGAGCGTTATGTGCCATTAGTATGATAGACTGCTGCTAGAATTACAATCCAGCAGTCTAAGTACCATAAAAAAAAGAATATTATTTCACATAGATTTTAAACCATTTACTAGGTTTGTTTTGTCTCTCTAGTTCTAAAAAATACATTCTGTTGTTTCTGGATAGAATGGGGCGTCCACACCTTAGTTTGTTCAGATCAAAATTTAAAAGTAACAGATTTTTATGGTAGCTACCAAAAAGGAAAGGCACTTTGTACACTTAGGGAGAAAACATATCAACTTAACATTTATTTCCATTGAAGTACACCCTACACAGAGTCTAGCATGAAATAGAAGGTAAACAGAAACTATTTACACTGCCACACTGTTTGAAAAGCATGCCTTTTATTCCTGAAGTATAAAATGCAGTTTGCTATTAATGAACCAGATCTCAGCTTGTACAGTTTACTAGTCAGCTTAATACACACTAGACAAAAATAAGATCTAGTCCTATACCAAAGAAGTATCAGCACAAAAGACACTAGCAAATATTTCTAACTCGACAAATGGCAAATCCTCTGAGTTCATGTCAGAGCCCTGACTTGGTTTTTTATCCTATTAGGTTTTTCATTTATTAAAAACATTTCAAGGTTGGATTTGGCAAAGGAAAATAAGGGGGCCTATTTAAAAAGATTCCAACAAGCATTGCCTTTACCTGGCTTTTCTGGTTTTCTAACCTTTCTTCTGCTGCAGGTGAGGGAATACAGGATAATAAATATATAAAGTCATTTTGTTGATTTGTCAGGGCAAACACAGCAGTTTTCTTTCTATCTGGTTCCCCAGCAAAAGTAGAGGTAAGGCTGACAGCATGAGGTAGAACCCCTGCAACTTCTACAAGGCTAACCACCTCCATTCCAGTGAAAACTTCATTATTTGATGGTTCTGTGTACCAGGTTTTTAAACATTTACAGTTCCACTATAAATATATTCAAATAAGAGTTAGAAAATAGAAAATCTATATTCAAGTAATGATTTCAGAACATGAAACGTGGTAAAATCTCACAAAACCCTGTAGTTTCCATCGTTCTTTTCTTGAAAGTTTTGTATTTTCTCTTTTTTTATTTGGGTGGCTCACCAATTTACTTGACAGATTTCAAGAAATGGAAGGAAAACTTACCCAGTGACTTGCTCATTCAGCTGTTCTTTTGTCCACCCGGGTGCCTTCACTGACCCGTAAAGCAGGAGATGCTCTCGCACGGTCAGCGTGTTGAACAGGACATCGTACTGGGGGCAAACACCCAGCTCTGTCCTGATGGCAGCCAGCTCCGTCCGTATGTCCTTCCCATCAACAATAATGGTACCAGAGCTCGGTGGATACAGACCAGTCAACAGGGATCTGAGATAAGAAAAAAAAATTCAGCAGGATAATGTGCAATTAGTTTGTCACTTGGATATCCTGAGGCATGTTCTAATATCCTTGGAGCAACATAAATTCAGTTGAGTATAGTAATAGAAACATCACTAATGTTTTGGGGTTGCCTTAGCTATTTTTTGCTTTTGGTGGCTTTTTGGGTTTGGTTGGTCAATTGGTCAATTTGGGGTTTTTTCGTTGGTTGGTCAATTGGTTTGTTGGTAGGCTTTTCATTTTGTTTTTTAAACATGATCTCAAGAGCTCTTAATTTCCCTTTTTCCAGAACAAAACCAATTTTTTTCCCAACCAAATCTAACAGGTAATTGTTTCCTTCTTCACATGGGTATTCTGTGAGGAGCATTCCCCAATTAGGTCCCATCCTGCATGACTGGCTTGATGAAAACTTATTATAGCTAACAGAAAGGTGGAAACAAACTTAGTTGAGACATTTTTAAAGGTTATTGTTCATTTCATTACTTCCATTTCTGATCACTTGCCAAGAAAGAAGTCCCTTGCAACTTCTAGGGACAAAAACACCATAAAACTCCACACCTTCCATGTGGTAAGTACATAGATGTTGCCAGAAAAGAACACTCCTTCAAGATGTGTTCAAGTCCACAGCCAGACATGCCCAGGTCCTACTTAAGCTGTTCCTGAGATATCACATCATGGTTTAAGAGGCACAGAGACTCAGTTCTCTATTAATAATGTTACTTTTGTCATAGATAGGGGTAAAAAATAAAAAGGCATAGAAAATAGTCCACAAAATTTTAAATTGAAAAAGCATAGCAGAGACCAGAGAGGATAGTAACAGCATTAAAAGTCAGACTTACATAACTGTTGTCTTCCCAGCTCCATTAGGTCCCAAGAGTGCTGTTATCTGGCCCTTATGGAAAGTGAGGTTGAGATCTTTAACAGCAGCCTTCCGACCATCCACGTGCTCCTTGGTGAGGGACAGCAGCACGACACCAATGGTGGCTCCCTCAGTGCAAGGGACTTTCCAGCTCTGAGGTGCTGGGTCTGTGTGGGGAAGAGCAGCAGGACAAGCAGGTTGCTGAATCTAAATGTGTGTCTGTGTATTAAAGGAAGAGCAAAAGAATTGAACTACTACCATTTACCAAAGCCTAGAACAGACACTCAAATTGTCTGAACTAACACAAACTACACTGAAATGAAAGATACCATGACAATTAATATTTGCTAAGAATTTGGCCCATTTGCAGTTTTAAAAAGCAACCTATAACAGTTATGCCAAGTTATGTGCATGCCTACATATATCTTGATAAAGTCATAAAATAGTTGCTATATTTTATTTCTAGTAAAATAATTACTTATAATAACATTACTTGAATCATTTTTTATGCCCATAAGCATTAGAAAATTCTAACTGTATAAGCTACTTCATATATGTCATCCAGTTCCAGGCACACAATGTTGACATAACATTCACAGGCATAGGCCATTAATCTTCTCAATTCTCCTCAGTCAACTAAGCAAAGCAGGTCTCTGAAATGATTCGGAGCAGCAGCCCAGTCCAAGCATAATTCAAGGTGCTCAAGGCAAGCAGATATCCAACAGTCTTTTAACTGTGAGGTAACTCCTCAAGAAACTGAAATGCCGTATGATACCAATGAAGTTGCCTTCCTTTCCCTGTCAGGTTTGCTCTACTTTTCCAAACAAAAGCACAGTCAATCAGCAGCCCCATTACATTATCAATGTTTAATATTTTATTGACTCAGAGAGATCTGCTGGTGACTTGGTTTATCTTCTTTTTAAGGAAAGGCAAACCAGATTGGAATGTTAGTCTAAAGAAACAGAGTTTTATGCCTGATAATTATGAGGAGAGAGAATTATTCCTATGAATATACAGGTACATAAGATATTTTTGGTTTATAGTTGTATTCTTTGCAATACTTTTATGCAAATAAAATGTAAACATTACAAGAACAGACAACTGACCTATACAAAAAGCTTGAATCATATAAATAAAATTATAAATGAAAAACTTACATAATTATTTCAAAGATTTGTTTGATTAAACTGTGAATGAAGTTGTTTTGCTGCTTTCATGCTCAATTTTTGCTTCTGGCAAAAATTCTTTCTGAACTTGAGGTCACTTACTAGCAAGGTACTACCAGTTGTGACACTACTGAGATCTCCTACCCATGCACCTCTCTTAGAGGTACCTTTCTGCTGTTTCCTAAATTTGCATACTTTAAATTAACAAAAAAGCATTTAACTGCAGAGTGGACTTCAGCCAATGTAGCTCAGGAAAAGTTCAGAGGGAGAGCTCCAAGTTACTTGCAAGGACTAAACTGATTATCCTGGGACTTCTCCAAAGGGCAACCCCAAGCAGGTACACAGCACCCTGGTCTCTGTCAGCCCTTCTGTAGTTGTAGTTCCAGCTGGCAGGACCTGCACTCCCTGCTCTTCCCTCACACACCTCTGATTTCCTAAATGTTCTCCACAGCCCTGGGGCCAGATCTTACCTGGGCTGTATGGAACAAGTGAAGGAATTGCCTGGAAGCAAGTCCCTTTGCTGTTCCAAGAAAATTCCTCGTGGCTGCCTTTATCCCACTGTCAGTACCATGGCACACAACTCTTTTCAAGGACAGCAAGCTCCTTTGCTGCAGGACAGTTTTAGCATTCACACACGGGCAATTTGCTACCAACCACGAGACATGAGGAAAAGCAATCCACCAAGTGTAGGCAATCACTTAAATAACTTGAGCCAGAAACCACACTAATAACTAGTCAGGCAGAGAAGTTTATGTCTTTATTTTCCACAGATTATGTGGTGAACCCAGAGGGAAACACTGCAAATCTTCATTTTAGGTAAGGAACAAACACAATCGTCTCAACAAAATAGAGTTGCTCCGATTTGCAGAAATTCAGACAAAACTCACACGAATCCACAAGTTGTTTTTCCACAAGTGTTTAAATGAACCTCAAGACATTCTGAAGTCTGCTCTAATCTAGGAGACACCTGTATGTAAAACTGCTGAGTCATTCAGCCTCTTCACCTATGCTACAGACAACTGGATTATTTCAGGATATTGTAACTTCCAAAAAAAGCGCAACAACCCATCATGCTGTTCTAAGGCCCAAGATGGAATACAGGTAAGAGTGTCTTAGTGTTTCATTTCCAAAACCAAGCTAAATGTGGGAACATCCTTAAAGGGACTGGAGAGGGGGATAAATTGTAAAAAAAAAATTAATTAATTGCAAGCAAGTGAACATACCTAGAAGAGTAGTGACATTATTTGGGGGCTAATAAAAATTAGTAACATAACATCTTTGTAGACAACAGGCTAAGAAGCAGAGACAGAAAGAATAGTGATTATAGAAGAAGGAAATTAGAAACAGAAGGGAAAGAAATGAACAAAGTTAATTTTTCCACTGAAACAAGAAGCAAATTTTTAAAAAGTTAATTAAGGCCAGCACATTTCAGATTTGGTAAGAGTATGAAAGGGTTCAGTGAACTTCAAAAGATGGCAATATACTGGGACAGGATGAACCCAAGAGATACTTATTTTACATCTTTTAAAGAGTTTTCTTAAATATTTCTGTACAATAGTTTTCACAGAATTAATCAATTATTACAGTGGGTAGCAAAATATAAGTTACAATATAATATTCATAGTATATACTATATAATGAAAGAGAGAAAAGAACAAGATCTAAATATATAACACAGGATGAAGCAATGATAAAAGCAGATTGACTATGACTAGCACAGCATTCAGGGAAAAAAAAAAGCCATTGTTCAAATTTTACTAGTACAAACCTTTTTCTTGGAAGTTTTCATTGAAGAAAAACATATTAGAATTCAGATAATGTCTCTTGCTTCTCTCTGTACCACACAGGTTCTTCCAGTAGGAAACAGTAAAGGGAAAGTACCATCGGTTCTTTAATCCAAATTTTCCTATATTAGAATTATGATGTAAACCGTTGAAAAATTTATAGTCATTTTGCATCTGTTTGTAGACTAAAAATTGCTTTCAATGAGCTGATTAGGCAATTTAATTAGCTCAAATCCTTTTCTCTGCTTAAAAATTTTAATAAAGCATAAAAAAAGTCATTTGGTCATAAAACCAGGTCCTTCCATAAAAGAATCAAGCCTCAGTGATGTTTTACCCTCTCTCCAAATCAGCTTCAAAACATAACAGGATCATAGACTTAACATAATCTTTAACCTATAGGGGTGAAAATGCATCATATAGCCTGCCAAGAGAAAGAGGCTATTTTTTATTATTAAAATATTCCATCACATCAGTTCCTCCATTAATATCTGCAAAATGCAAACAAATCAGCCACCATAAGAAACACTTATTGTGGAACATAAACAAAAAGGGCAAAATCACACTCCCATGTACAAACCAATCTTTGGCATTGCCTGATCTTTTCAATTACTTACCCATCACACAATACACACTCTCTCTGTTTGGGGTATCATTACATTGACACTGAAGGGCAAGTGTCAATTTAAGACAAAGTTTTTAAAATTCAGCTGCATATTCCACCCACCCCTCTCTTTCAAGGCAAAATTAATTTTAATTTTAAAAAAATTATACAAAGTAACCACGAGTAAAAGTGACATATGCAAATCAGAGAAAAGGTAAATCACCAGAGGAAAAGTAAAACAGTAAGGCATGAGGCTGTGATTAAAAATACATCAACAAACTCAGTAAGACTTATAAAACTTGACTCATGAAAAATATTTTAAGAAACACACTACTAGTTTCTGAAAATATACTTGAAAATTAGTTTTGTTTTTTTTCTCTGTGTACTGGTCTCTGTCTTGATTGGGATCAAGATACAGTTCCCACACTGTCTGAAATTTTTACAATCTGAAAACATGCTGTTGTTCATGGGTTTCAGCCCAGGCACTGACAAGAAATTCACCATTTTTCCAGGATGTTTTGCTATTACAGGCTGACTATAATAGCAAACAAAATAAGCTCTCTGATTGTGAAGATCCAAATAAATTCCTAATTCTATTAAATATAGAATTCTACTCATCAGTAAATAAAAGATATTTCATGCCTGGCTACAAATTCAAGTCCATGTGTTAGCTCTAGTCAATATCTATGTATTTAGGAAGACGTTGTTTCCGAGTCCCTAAAGTCAGACAGTTTTGTACAACAGAACCATAACTCAGAAAAAGACATATTTTTTTGTTTGCTTTGCATAAATCCAAGAAAGACAATGCCACAATTAGTGTTTCCTATAGTGGCTGAACTGTTTACATCATGAAGCTATTAATGGATGAATGATATTAAATAATAATTTCTTCCAAAAAAGTAATAAGAACAAGCCTATGATCTTACCAGGAATAATATTGCTGAAATACCAGCCACCTACAAAATACAAAATGGAGTCAAAGAACATCATCCAGCACATCCATCCAAAGGTCATGTATCCTCCTTGTGCTGTTGACTGGTGAACATTATCCCACTGAATTCCTGGTAGTAATAATAATGATTTTTTAAAGGTCAAAGCTAAATCAGCACAGCGTTAAAGATCACAAACAAATCAACACCACACACTTCTGAGTATTTAAGCACTGGCACAAGACAAATAATAGTTAATAACAGTAATTCTAAAGAACAGAAAAACAAAATTCCGTGCCTCTAAAAGCCTGTGTTTAGAACAGCAGGTGATACTGCTGCTGGGTAAATGTAGAGAAGCTGTTGCAGTAAGGGCTGTTTATGAAGTTTTAGATGGTCCTTAATTTGGCAAAAGAAAAAGAACTACAACACTGACAAAATGGGGCACTAACTAATGAATCAGGCTTAAGCTGCTCTGCTGATATAAAGAAAAGGATTACACTAAGTTTAATATAATTTCTATAATGCTAAATCTGAGTATTTAAATCTGCGAATTCTAACTAACATTGTGTACGTTGATTGCATTCAGAGGTAAATAGGAATGAACTCACTGAATAATTGCTCCATAAAATTATTACATTGCAGAAAACATAAAAGGAAAAAAGAAAGTGCAAACACTAGTGCCACAGAAAGCTATCATGTTGCTAAATGGAAAATAAAAGTAACAAAGTTATAAATTTATTAAAAATATTGCATTTTTTTTAGTGAAAATGTTACTTTGTTTACAGTACAGTGGGCTGTGATATTACTTCTACAATTCCTTTCCTTTTTTCAAGGAAAGTAGTTTTTGCCAAAACACATTTTGCCCTTCCTTCCATAAAGATGAGCCATTTCGATGAAGTGTCTGGTGGCAAATTTAAGTAATATTTTCTGCAATTGCCTCTTCCACTTACACAAACTGTTGTACCATTATCATAATTTTTCAACAGTTTGAAACATCCACTGACATCAGTATTAATCTTGACATAATGGTAATAAACAGGATTACATCCCTTTATATATCTGAACTTGTTCCAGCTTACTACCTCATTAGAGATTTTTTCAAAATAGGTTTAAAAACATTTCCAACTGTAGCTTTTGAAATAATGGTTACAGAGATTTTCTCCTAATCAAAGAGCTTACCTATTTCTTGGCCCTCAAAATAGGTAATGAAAAATATTCCTTGCCCAAAGGCTGTTGTAGAAAGAAGACACTACAACATCAGAGGAGAAAGAGTATATGAACATCATATAAAAACATATTGTTAACAAGTTTCATAAAATAAAATGTATTGTGGTACTAAAACCAAAAACAAACGAAATAGACCTTTTTTTTTCCTCCACATAGTCTAATGGTTGCTATTTCATTTTATTTTTTAACCATACTCCCCCACAAACCTTAGTGTTTGCACCATCTAACAAATCTCCACTGACCTAGTTATTAATACTGGAAAGTGTTATTTTATCTGACTGACACTGAAAAAATGAGCATTTTTAGCAGTGTATGAATTATTCCGCCAGCTTAATTTAGTGAGTTATTTTGAAATAGTGAAGACATAATATGCGAAATATGGCTTTTTTAATATGATGGTGATATTTGATGTCACATTCAGGGATACATATGTTAGGACAGTGCAAAGACATAAAATGGCCTACGGAATACGTAGAAAAGGAAAGGACCTGAAAGAACCTACACCCAAGGAACATACACATCACATTATATGGTTGGACAAATTTCATATCTCTTCTCTAATTATATTAACAGAAAATCAATCACTAGATTTTTCCAAACAAATAATAATTTTGAAAGTGGTATGTCAACAGCTGATCTTGAAAACACACTAATGTTACGAATACTTTGAGGTCAAGACATAAAGAGAAATTATGAGTATGAGGAATTAAACTTCCTGATATTTTTGTAGGTTTACAAAATAGTCCTGACAATTTAGTTTTAATTCCTTTCTACCTTCTAAATATTTTTTCAGTTGAAGATTCATTTGTGTGACTTATTTCTAATGATCATAGAAAAAGCAAACATAAACATGGGGGAAAAGATACATTATGGTCTGAAGTTTTGAAATTATAGAAATTCACAGCATAGTTGGAGGAGAAAAATTAGAAAATAAGAAGAAATATTTACCATTATAACCTGGTTGGTGAAACTCAGCTGGTTCTGCAAAACCAACAAAACTATGTAGGGTAGAAAGCTGATCATATAGACAAGGCTGGCACACAGAGCTGCTGTATCGGCACTGCTGAAAAATGCTCCCAAAAAATAGCTCAACATGATAACTGTAACTCCAAACTCCAGGAGGAAAAGGAAGATAAGGAAGCCATTGCTATAAGCAAAGATGCCACTTGTTTTTAAAATGATGGCCAGAGCACAGCTGCTTACTGTGAGCACAATGACATTCTCCAATAACCATGCAAAGAAATGAATGGCTGGATACACACCCATTGTCTTCATGTACTGCAAGACAACAGAGAAAAGAGAGTTAAAGTTAGGAAACAAATTTTTGGGATCTTTTTTAAACAGAACATGTCACCAAGAAGCTACCAGCTCCCCATAGGATGCCATCTTCCCCTCAAATTTCTTGTTTCCTTGCCCTTGTCCTGTGCACTCTTCTGGATCAGACACGTTATTGAGCAGAGCTGTCTCTGAGATCATCACACATGAGCCCAAGATGTCACCATACTCAGTAAAACTCTCTTTTGCAGAGGGTTTCAAGAACAGATGTCAGATTACTGGTTCTTCCAGTGAGGAGTTTGACATTTTTATGCTCTAAAAAGTACTGAGAATTTCCACAGCAATGTATATACAAATATTTTTTTCACAGCCTGTTGTCCAATATTTTTGAGCATTAAAAAAGTTTATCCTACAACAGAAGTAATAAAGAAATTAGATAACTTCTCAAAAATTCACCAAATTAAAAACTTACTCAACCAGTAATTCTGCTGATACAGTGAAATCAGTGTACTTCTTTAAAAAGTGCATTTATCCCTATAGAAAATTAATCACAAGGTCCCTGTCCTTCCAAATGCTTAACACCTGTAAAGACTTGCTGTAGATAGAAGCAAATAACTGCATTTTTTTTTATGAAATCTCCCTTATAGTTCTGATAATTACACAATACATAACAAATTCTTAACTTATTTTAAATAGCAGACTACATAGAGTAAAATATGAAAAAGAATCCAAAACAAAAATCATTTTAATCACAAGACCTTTCCAAGTAACTCTTCCCAGCTTCAACTTTTGTGTTTTGTCTCCTGGACAACATTTGCATACTGATGCTCAAACAGTGTTGTGAATCTGAGTTGGCAGATAGAACTGGAACCTACTGCCCAGAGGAAATAAGTGAAAACAAAGCCATCTGGATTATGAGTATTTAAAAGTACCTCACAACTTTTGTATTTCAGTGCACTTACAAGAATAAATTTTCTTTTCAGAGGTAAATCTGCCCCTTACCTCTTCAAGATGAATTTCTCTTTCATAAACCAGCTTGCGAACCATAGCAGCAACTGAAACCATCCATGTTAACATCATCATAAGTGGGAAAAAAAATCCTATGTTGTTCAAGAATCTATGAAAGGACAAATATGAAGAGGTGTCAGCCCGTAAAGGTAAATTATTTTCTAGTAGAATGTTAAAAGATTAATACTGGAACTGTTCTCAAAATATGCATAAAATAAGATCTGACATGAACAGTAGGATTTATTCATGTTCTGGTTAGAATTATTTACTTTTTATTTAACAAGCTAGATGTATGTTTTTGTACAAAATTATTATATTATTATTATATATTATAGTATTTTAAACCATACAACTGATACAGTTACTCTTTAGGGCTCCATTCAAAATCAAACAAAATTCAGATTTGTGTCGTTGGCAAAGTAATATATTTGGACAACAAGGAATAACACGACCCAGTAAAATTTCACTCCACTTTAACAAATTAATTACCACTGATTAATTTCAAAATCTAGTAGTTGGGATGTTTTGATGTTTTTACAGAAAACAACCCTACACTTTTGCTCCATCAATTTCACCCTTCAAGGGACCAATTCACAGTTTGTGTATAGGACAACTAAGGATTTAAAAGGGATCTCTTAGAATAATCTAAGTTAATTGCATACTATGTTGACACGGCCTCTTTCCAGCAGACTACTGCACGTTATGTCTGCAAATATTTTGTAAGGGGTCCTTTGCCAGACAAACATTGTATAACATGTTATGTTAAACACAGATGTCAGACAATATTTGCTGTGCTGTAATATTCTGGTATTGGATGTACTTGTCTAAGCCTGTGCAGAGATATACATCCACTCATTGAAAAGTGGGAGCTTTGTAGGATCCCAAGTTCTCTAGAACTAAGCTAACAAGGATAATAGATCAAATTGTAAAGCTGAAATTTTACTTACACATCACTGGTATGACAAGGGTAAGGCATGGCTTGCACTTGAATTGCTGTCTCTGTGGTGTCTGTCCCAGTCTGTGCTGAAACAATTGCCCTTTCAATCATGTCTTGAAGAGGAATAAAGACATGGTTGTATTTAAACCCATCAGCTGGCAACTTGTGAGGATGAGATTTCCATGCTGGATTTTTAATCAAATCTGTTCTCATGCTGTAGAGAACACTTGTTCTAATTGTATATGAAATGTGTCTTGGAAGGAGATTGTTAGAATCTTGAGTCTTGTCCTCTGGTGCATTGAAGATGATACCTGACACAAGCAGAAAGAAAGCCTCATAACTAAGCTTATATAATTTATGTTATTTCCATAGCTAACTCATAGCTTATTAACATATGATATAGGATGCATTAATCTGTCAGGGCAGGTCTCCAAAATTTCTTGATCCCAAGCCCAAAAATGGCAGGTTTCACAGACACATTTTTCATGTTCATGAATATGAAACGTAAAAGACTATTCACATAATAAATAGTCTTGAAAAATCACTTTTATCTGAGGTGATTTGTCTTTTTTTCTATCTGCAGTTTCCTCTTTGTATTCACATTTGGCTCTTTTGGGGGACTGATATCAGTTCCACCAGAAAAATAGCAATCATAAAATTTGGGCAGCAAAAGATAACAGCTTCCATAAGTAGATGACAAAATAAATAGTACCAACCCACTAAAATTTACTCTGATATTAATTTTCAAGTCAATTCCAGAACCTCTAGTTTAGCACAGCAGAATTTGCATGTTTGTTTTCTCTAGGTCTGTACAAAGGAAAAAAAACAACCAAACAGATGAAAGCTTAATATGTAGCTGTAAAGATGAAGCCAAATACACGAAACTGCTTGTGTTCTCTTTTTGTGTGACTCAGACCTTTCAGGACTTCTGGATTAATGCTAAATGTTGCCCTTTTCTTCCTTGGGAAAAGGGAGATATTAAAATACAGAATACTTTATTGCAAACCTGATTTCTTTCAACTGGCCAATCTCATTTTCCCATTTACACAAACAGTTGATTTTCTAAGACATTTTGTGAAGTTATAAAGGCTCTGAATACCACAAAAGAAGAAAAATTGTATTCCAGTGTAAAGTCTTTCTATGGAAAGGAATGTATGCCTGCATCAGAGCATGTAACATTGACATGTTGGACACATAGGTTCCTTAAAACACCATCTGTATAATAATCTGAAGAGATAATAAGGCCAGAGTACTGACAAATACCCACTCAAAATGTCTTGGCTTATATTAGCATATGACCCTTCCCTAGGTAAGTGGAAGAAAAATGGAACTAGCATTTGATAATTCAGTTTTCTGAGGGTCAAGATTTATCTGTCCTCTTCTTTCCTTAAAGAGACAATCAATTTGCCTTCTCCAAAGTACTCTAGAGCAATTTTCCTTGTCTCAATGGCCTGTTTGTTTTATATTGATAGGGGGAGGCAATTGCCAGGGTACTGTGCAAATCACAAAACAAGCATGAGATTCCAGACTGAACAGTTTCCTTCTTTACAAGTGCTCTCTCATGTCTTCTGTTGTACACTTGCAAGCATAAGAGGGGCAAAAAAAAACCAAAACAAAACAACAGTGAAAAAATGTTGTGGGACACTTTATAGACTTAAGGGTGCCTCTCTTTTGGAAACACTATATGCAATATACAGTGTTTTCTGTAAGTGAGTGCGTTAAGGAAAAATACTCTTGCCTTTTAAAATATTTTGCAAAATTAATTCTCAGCAATAAGCATATCATGCAAGAAAAAGAGAAAAGGTGTAATCCCAAGGAAGACAAGAAATTCCTTAAGAACTTATTTACTCTGAATAAACAAGCTAATTTCTACGAGGTGTTGGTTTAAGAAATCTTAGCAAAACTTCTCTTTCCTCCTTTCTGAAAAATCAAGGTAATAAAAAATAAATTTTGAAAGTGTGTGAACTAGATGATCTTGTCATATTGTTAAGTTTCCACAATATTCCACATTTTATCTTTTTCTTCTTTAAATATTTACGACCATTCTTTTAAATATTTTGATAGAAATGAGAGACTCCAAGGGTTCATTTGGCCATTCCACAGTTAAAACAATATAATTAACCTTTCCAGCTTACATTAGAGCATTCAAATGTGCTTTATGTTGACTGCATTATATGTGACTTAATGCATGCTTTGAAACTGTGTAACCTTAATTTACCTCATCAATAAACACAGACAACAAATACAAAGTCTGAAATTTACTGTGAAAATTTATTTTATATAAGGTACTTACTAGCCAAAAGATTATTTTCCTGCATGAGTTCATGAGCCTTCTCCTCCAATTTCTCAATAGAGTCAAAAGGCTGGAAACGGTCCAGTAACACACAGGAAGAGATATTTACAACAAGCTGTGTCAACAGGTCAATCTGTTTACTTGCTGAGCTGTTAAGCATCTTGTTCGTCATCGTTTCTAAGATGAGGAAACAAATCGGGCTTGCTTAGCTTTAATGGCCAGAACACAAAGGTGTGTTGTCACTTGCGCATCCTAAAAGAGTAAATCCTCTTTGCATTTTAAAAAAAAAAGGTTTAAAAAACATAGAAATTTTAGTGTGAACTTGTAGAAGTGCAGTTGATGTTTCAGCAGCTTTTACAAGCCCTCAGTTTCAGAGGAATAAAAATGTAACAATTTTAGCAAAGTTCTAGAAAGAGCCCACACCCTTGAAGCTGTAAGATTTCTAGGCTTTTCTTATGTTTCCATAACTACTCCCAGAAACACAAGGGAATTACTGTACTTCAGGCATCCTAATAGATATTAATCTCTCATTTAGCAACATATTATCCAGTTCTTTTCTCCTTGATATTGTGAATATTCCAAGAACTGTGTTATATAGAGCCATAAGCATTTTGACAAGAATCCTATATTTAAAAGCATCTGAAAAAAGTCTTATTATCTCTTCATTTTTACTTTATCTGTGGATCCAGGATGAACATATACCTCAAACAAAGCCTGGTTTCTAAAAAGCTCATCTTTTGGAGGAATTCAGATCTTTCTCCCTTGGTAAAGAATGTAGGGATAATGCTATATCCTTATGTTTGAGAGAATAATTAGAAGATAGCATGATCTAGAAACAATTTAACTCATCTAGATTTAATAAAAACATCTGAATTTCTTAGGCAATAAACAATGCTATAAAACATCCAACATCATTTTCCATCTTAAGTTTTTCAACACTCCCTTGAAGGCTTTAAAAAGGATAGGTGATGACCTCTTATGATAACAGTAGTGACAGACAAATCCTGGATCATGGACATTACTCAGCATCAGCACAGGAAATATTACAATTGGAAGGCAGATAAGTGGAAAATGTATGAAGCAGTCTGAAGAAGAGGCATGATTAACAGTGAGAAAGGGTGAAGTGCACAAGGAGAAAAAGTAGAGGAACTGACAGTCTAGAATTCAAAAGATAGGGAAAGAATGACAGGGTGAATTCATAGGTTGAGAGAAACCATAACTAAATAGAGATAATAAGTGTCTTATTTATGGCTAGCCTTGAGGAAGACAATAAAGGAAACACCCATGTTGCCTCTTTTTTTAACAGCATTTCAAAGAGAATATTCCTAATATTAAGCCCAAGTGGCAGGGTTTTTATATACATTTTTATATATGTGTATGTAATTATACATAGCCCTATATACATTATTCTGTATGAAGACAGGCTGAGCGGGTTGGGGTTGTTAAATCTGGAGAAGAGAGGGCTCCAGACAGACCTTACAGCACCTTCCAGATCTTTCTGTGGCCTGAAGGGGACCTACAAAAAACTGAGGTCAGACTTTTTACGAGAGCATATACTGGTAGGACAAGAGGGAATGGCTTTCAGCTGTAAGAGATTAGGTTTAGATTGGAGCAGGTTGCCCAGAGAAGCTGTGGATGCCCCAAGCCTGGCAGTGTTCAAGGCCAGGCTGGATGGGGATCTGGGCAATCAGGTCCAGCAGACGGTGGCCCCGTGGCAGAAGGGCTGGAACTTGATCATCCTTAAGGTCCCCTCCTACTGAGAGCATTCCATCAATGAGTGATGCATACACACACAAGACCTCCATTTGAAATCAATAATTAGCTAAGAGAAGCTTCTTTCTGAGTTAAATTGTTGACTATTTTAAGAAACAACCTCTATAATGCTGTTGTCTTGAAGTGTGGTCCACTTAAATATTTCTGGGAAAAAAATACTGCCTTAATGTGCATGAACTCCTGTATTCCATCACAGAAAAACCACAAAATAAGAAAAAATGCAATCTACATGAACTTTTTAAAAGCAAGATCTACAGAGTTGATCTTGGTTTTTTCCCTTTTATAAATGTAACAATTCTGAATTAAAAATTTGTTAAATCTGTGTTCACTATTATCTTCATATTTTGTTAAAAATAAAATCAGCCCTCATTTTTCACTCAGCTTGTTTAACCTATCAAGTAACTGGGAGGAAACACAAATAGTTTATGTAAAACCATTGGGTAGAAGTGCTATTTAAGTAAAAATAAAACGTTGTTAGAAGAACAAATTGGAATAAATCAGGAATAAATAAATTTCAGTCAGAAATTAGAAGAAAATTTCTAGTTAAAAGAAGATTTAGGTACTGGTGCAGTTTTCAGTGATGGCATTACAGCTATTTGTTTCCTGCCTTCTAAATACACACAAGCCTATTTCATTACAATGAGGGCAACAGAGGGGTAGCACAAAGGAAAGCTGCTTGTTTTTGTCTTGTTTTTTATCACCCTGGCTGTTATACAGAGTCACATGTAGCCCTCTGTAAGGGAGAGTTCTTGATAGTGAAAAAAGAAAATTTCGGTCGGAGAGAAATCACAGAAGAAGGACAAGAGAGACTCAGCAAGCAAGAATTTAAAAGAGGAGCTTGCAGCACAAATACCTCACAGTGCTTCCTGAAGGTTTGTAAGGACTGCGCCCAGCAAGCAGTTCACAAGCCCTAGTGGGACAGGGTTTATACAAGATCAGTAGGAAATTATTGCAAGTTGCTGGGCTGCAAAGCAAGCATAGAGGAAAACAATTGCCTTGCCCACACACAGCTAGCTTAGAAAGTAAAGGAATTAAAAAGAAAACCACAAGATTTTCTGCCTTCAGCCTAAATATTTACCTTGTTCCACCTGAGTAAATTTGACACATTAATCCTGTTAAACAGTTTTAGAAATTGATAACCTTGACAGGTCTTGCAGCATGATGATTTTATAGAGACATTGGAAGAGTTCTACATCTATCCACTCTGTCCATGTCACTACAGCAGGCATAGCATGGAAAAAATCATCATTAAGTCTGTTAACATTTTTTATATCACTGTAGAGAATTAAAAAATATATAAACACAAGCACCTTATATTTGAAGACAATTAAAAATTATCTGTATGAGAGTGTAGATGTGATAAAAGAAGGGAGTATTTGTTTTAGTTAGAAGACATAACCACAGAGATCAGGAGATTTCAGAAAGCTGGAGCTTTGGATAAAAATAAAAAAGATTGTAAGCGGCAAAACCAGTAACACGGATATATTCAAGGCTTTAATTGGATGCAAACAAGGTAATTACAGGACTAAACAGCTGATACAAGATTAACAAAACTAAGAAAAAACAGCTGCAAGCCTCTGTTCTTATGTTTAAGTTACACACTATTATGGTCCAATAAAATGAACAAAAATTACACAAGCTAAGATAAAAATAAGAGCTCATATCATTTTTCAAGAAGTGAAAAAAACAAGTGAATCCATACAAAGAAGCGTAATAAATGCAGAGGAGTGCTCTGACACTTTGGAGAGATCAGTTTCACGAAGGCATAAATGCTCTTGTGATCTATAACCCCTATTGACTTTCAGTTTTTATGTAATGTTAATTTTATCAACTGTATTCCCTTAAAACAAGGAAATTCTAGTTTCATAAGCCAGTCTACATAAATCATATTTTGTCTTGACCATCCACACTATTAACCACTTATTACAAATTATCAAATGTCCTTAGTTCTGTTGAAAAATCTATAGCTTGAGAAACACGAGTACAGATTTCTTGGATGTTGTCTGCATTAGTGAAGATTGATCTGATAATTCCAAAGATGATAAAATCTATTTAATTGCTTGTCCATAACCTATCATGTAGGTCTCAAAGTTAGGTCCACACAAACAAAATCCAGCTATTATAACCCAACTAATATATTATATCCAGCTATTACCCAACTGATAGATTGAGATAGCTCTATTTCCAGCATGCCCTGAAGTTTAAGAGGTTTGCTCTTTCCTCCATCTTATTTTTCCAATATTGTGATTCTGTGGGCTTGGTTTTCAGCTGTATTATGATCCACCTTCACCTCGAGGGGTAAGCAGTGCTCAACCCAGACTAGCCAGCAGTTCACAGGTTAAGAAAAGTATCTGAAGAGAGGAGACTCAAATTTAAGTCCCTTGCTTAAGGAGGACACAGAGTCCAGGTTCTTTCCAGTTTGAATTCCAGAGGCCATTCGCCATTTTTCTTACTGAAAGTGTGCACGGGCAGTCCCAGTCTTCAAAGAAAGCCTTCAAACCAAGGCCAATTTCAACTAAATCTCACAACCTCTCTACTGAAGACAAGCCACACCAGCTCACACCAACCATGCCTGCACCAGCTCAGGGCAGTAGTACAAGACTGAGAAGATACTTAATTTACAATCTCTCAGGAGCATCCATGGATTTTGTCCATCCCCTGCCTAGAGGCAGATACTGAAAACCAATAAAAACTTTATTAAAGGTAAATTTATTTATTTTAGCTGCAGTCTTCATTCTTTGACTATAAAGAAAACTTAATGACCTCCATCTCTGTAAAGTCAATTTTTTCAAAGCAATGAGGGTCATAAAGTTCCTCTAGAGGGTACCTGAGAGCTCATCACTGCCCTCCTTCAGAAAGCAACAGGAATAGATTTCTGTTTGGCTCATAATTATCCAAAGTCACTGATCTTAAAAAACCACATGGATCTGTCCTTTCTACCACAATCCTCCCCTAGGAAATACCCTGCTCCTTTTGTCCATGATGTCACACTGTTATTGCATTTTAATCCCATTTTCTCTCTCTGATTCTCAAAATAATGTACTTTTCTAAAAGGACACTGGAATCTGTTTCAATACAGAGTTTTCCTTCTGGTCCTTGCTGGCAAGCATTCTAATGATCATGCACCTACCTTACTGACAGCTAGACATACTGAATTTTTTTCAATTACCAAATTCTTATAAACCCATTAGCTTAAATTTAGAGCATAATCCATTCTCTTCTCCTACTTAAATCCTTGAATATCCCAAATTAGTCAAAACAATAACTCCCCTTCTCCTCCATTAAGAGCCATTCTCCTTGGGCTATCTGTCTAACCCTGGAGGTTCTCTGTTTGGCTGCCAATGCAGAAAAGGGGCAGCCAGGGATGGTCAAGCAGACCAATGAATCAGAGCTGCTCCAGGCTGCAGGTCCCATCATTTCACACCTGCCTGCACATCTGGGCCCACACTGCTTCCCATGGGGTGGTGTTCTGCCCTCAGCATCACCCCCCTGGCTCCACCGGGCTATCCCAGGGCTGGGAGTGGCCCAGGTTGCCTCCCATTGATGGTGCAGCTCCCTGGTTATAACTTTCTCTCAGGCTTTTCCGAGGCTCAAGGACACTACATGCAACCTATTTTGAATAAACAGAGGAAGAAAAAATACAGAGATTTTGGATCAAACACACTGTATCCAATCTCATTTTCTATTTATATCCTTCAAAATTTACTACAAAAAATACACTTCTACCTAATGGAACTGCAGCTACAAGGTTTATATCTCCCTTCACTCCTTTTAGGTATGGATGATGTGTTTGAGACTCTCCCATGACACTTTTCCACTTCTGACTTGTTACCAATATTATTTCAATATTTGAAATTCAAATTATCCAGTCACTCAAAAGAAAAAAGACAATTACATTTCAGACTAACTCAGATGGGTAAGGTCTCTTATTACTTTACTTAAGTATCACTGAGCTAGGTAAAATATTCCATTCCAATAAAATGAAGTTCTAAGTTGAAGTCTAATGAGGTTAGCCATTTGTTGTGTGGTGGCGTTGTTCAATGCAACCAATGAGGCTGCTGCGTTTTTTTGTAAAGACACATTCTTGAAACAAAGAACTGGAGGAGGGGGCACTTCACTACTCTTCCAGTCTCAGAAGGAGGCGGCGGGGCCCGGGCCCAGCAGGGTCTGGACCAGCCCTGCTCGGACCAGGGTGGCCGGGCCTGGGCTGATTTGATTTCTCTGACCTGGCTGAAATTTTCTTTCCCGGAGGGGTGGTGAGAGAACTGCTAATTACTCAGGAACTCACCAGGCTTCCCAAAGCCAGAAAGGACTCTGAAACTAAAAGCAACTTTGAAACAAAGGAACCACAATGTGGCTGGAGGGTCGGAGCAGCCACCCGGAGCAGCCAGAATGATGCTGGCAGCCACAGTTTCTTCTCTTTCGTATGGCTCACCACAGCTACTTTGAACTAACTTTACTGCAGGTAAGAAAGAAACAAAAACCCTGGTTGCAGGTTTTTTTTTTCCCTCCAGTTTCAGTGTTTCAGCAAGGCAAAGTTAACATAATGCTGGTAAGAACCACGTGGCAGTGGGGAAACTCAGCAAGTTCTTCACAGTGCAAAAAATTCTGGATTGAGTTAACCTTTCAACATTGTGGGACTCTATAAAAACTGTCTCAATCAATGATAAAACTTAACCTTTGGCATCAGTAAGGAAGAATTTTGATTTTTGGATGGGGGGATTGAAGAGAATATTTTGAACTTGAATTTAAATTCTTTGTGCAAAGCTGTGGTAAAGATATTAGACTTTTTTTATTTTCTCTGTGACACATGAAATGTGTTGGGGGAAGGTAGCAATTTTGGGTACAATGGTGAATTGAAATATTAGTGGTTGAAACAAAGAGATATTACTGTGATTTAAGGAGAAACGAGAGAAATTAAGAAGATCATAAAGAGACCTTTTTTCTTAGAGATAAATAAGAAACCTGTTGTATACTAAAGTAGCTCATTCTTAAAAATAACACCCCAATTAGTAATGTAGTCTATAACAAGAGAAATGTTCTTTTGTCATGCAGAAAATAATTTTTCTTCCCAGGCGGTAGTTTTCATTTGTGACAAAGCCACAAGAAAACTTTTTTTTCTTGTGAGAAAAGTCTCCATAGCATAACAAGAGAAACTCTTCTCCCCAGGTGAATTGAAGTTAAGACTAAGTTTTTTTTAAGGTAGTAAACTGACTACAGGTCATGGGTTTTATCTGTGTATTGTCAGTGGACAAAAGAAAGGTTATCTGGAATTTGGTTCTGATTTTCTCATTATAATAATTTTCCTCTTCTGGCTTTGCTAATAAAGTTTTTTCTTGTGTGTTTTCAAGTTTAAATTTGCTTTGTTTCTCTTTCCTTTTTAATCCTATCTCACAATGAAAATAAACCCCCCACACCATTACATTTACTTTCATATACATACCGTATGCTTGCATTTTTTTAAGGAGTTTTTCCATGTTGAGATCCAAATTACTTTCTATGAAATGCTTTACAAAATTGTTTTGCAGTGCTTCCTGAAATGAAAAGGGATAAATATTACCTCAGATTTATCTTCTCTAAGAAAATACAAAATAAGCATATGTATTAATGTTCAATTCCATTGCCAAGATTTCCTGCTTGACACTGCAGAAGTCATTTAGTTTCTCCATGTCTTTGGTCTTTCCCTCTTAACAGGTTAACACCACACATTTCAAATAAATGGCAAGGGGGTGGAGAAGAGATTTAGGAGAGGAGACAGGGGAAGGCACACATATGCAGAATGGAAAAGCCCCAGTAACAAGAATGCCTTTTTCTTTTGTAGTCATCATTTCCCTCATCATTTTTTTCATCGGTTTCACATTTTGCTGGTAAACATAAGCAAAAAACAAACAAGTACCAATACCATATTATTTCCCCATTGTTCAGTGATACTGGAGCAATACTAGAGATAGTGAGGCAACATTGTTTCAAAGGATTTTCATGTCAGAAAGTTCTCAGCATCAGTCTGTAGGTTTATAACCTAAAGCTAATCTGCCTCTTTTTTAGCTCTTTTTAAATCTGAAGTCAGATATATGTGTGGTTTTGCATGTATAGAAATACTGTCTAGATCAAACAGGAAAAAGCTGAAAAATAGAAAGATCTCCCACAGTTCACCAACCTGCAGTCTTGAGACTGTGAGAACATTTCCACTTGTTTTGAAAACCTCAGACATCCTAAGCCATGTCTCAGAATAAGACTTCAAGCTTTCCACAAAGCCAAAAGTGAAATTAGCCTGGAAAAAAAATACATGGAAAAAAATCAAGTGAAACGTGCACAGTAAATTTTAAGAAACAGAAATAACTGGCATGCTTTAGATCTTCTGCAATTCCTTTCCTTCCATTTTGACAGTCAGCAGTAAGAATATCCATGCTTTCTTTTTTCTACCTCAGAAATTAAAAGCGTTTCTTACAATACCAAGCAAATCAAATTTTTCCTGTGCTCCATATGTTTCCCATCTGAAGTATCATAAAGACTTCTTTATTTTATAGTGTCTCTTTCATAGAGAGTATCATAGGGGTACTTGAGGAAGACAGAAAAAAGAAATACAGTTAGGACATAGTCAAAAGAAAACCTCTCAGTTGTGGGTCTTTTTTTAAACTTGTTTGACTGAGTACATAATAAAACTGAAATTTGGAAGCACAGTTAGGGCAATAAATATAACTGATCAATCAAACTGTTTCAAAATACTCTCACAGGGAAAGTCTTGAGTAAAACAAAATATTTTGTGTCCCAGTCAGGTTACAATTTCACTCTTAGTAAACAACCAGTAATTTTTTTCAGACTGTTTTAAACAGATCACAGGTATACTCAAGACTAGAAAATATTGCAGTATCTTTTTGTTTAAATTGGTGTTATCAGTCACAGAAGTGCATTTAAGAACAATCTGGCATGGTTGTTATGATAAAAATTGTGACATTTTTCCAGCAAAGAGTGTCTTCAATAGTTGCAAACACCAATTTGGGACCACACTTATTTGCAATAATTCGTGTTGAAAGTATACAATTTCTGCCATAGTATTTTAAGTGCCTTTTTCAAAATCTCACTCTTAGCACAACATGAGAAAACAATTTCTGGTGTTTTTTTCTTCCTCATTGCAGCACAGAATACACTAAAGACATCTTGCACGTAATTTTGTTTCCCTGAAAAATATTATGTATTTAACTTCCATAAGAATCTCTATTCCCCTTTCAAGAGTGATCATTCATTAGGATTAAAGAGAAAGTGATCCTAAATGTTAAACTAAATCTGCTGTCAAGTAGACTAAATAAGTACTTCTGATCAGAAGTAATACAGAAACCTCATGGATTGGAACTCCCAGATCAGGCACGATGGTGACAAGATGAGGGAGACCAGGAAGGCTGCAGGGGTGGCAAACACAAACTGGGAGATTGCCTTCTTCCCAGGACAGAGCAGCTACAGATCACACCAGAACACAAGGAAATCAAACGTTCAGACACCACTAGAAACTATTATACCAAGCAGCCTCTAAGATCTGGGCTCAGCAGAGCTTAGTGCTTCTTAGCTTGATTCTGAACAGAACAAAAGAATAATTTTTGTGCTGAAATTTTTTTCAAAGAGCTACAGTGATTATAATGTGCTTGTATTCACCTCCTTATTAAAAAAGTAAAGAAAAATCATATGACTGCAGCAGCATGGACTTTTAGAAAAGATGAACTTTCTATAATGTAGGCACTTATTTGAAAGAAATTAGGAGCAGCAAAGTGGTAAGTTGTGTGCAGAGGGCACACACTCTAAGGCAGCATGGAGGAAACTGAACAAGTACCTGCTGCCTATCAAAAAAGATTTGAGGAAGACCATAAACACACACACGCTAAAAAACAGGAAACCACTAGAAAACTCCCTTTCAAAGAAAGGTTACATCCAAATAAGACAAAAAAAAAAAACCCAAATCCTAGGAAAGAAAAAGAAAAAGGAGTTAGTTTAAAAGTGGTTTTGCTTTTTCATTCATTACCATAGACAGAACACTGTCTGCACTGTGAATCTGTCTCTAATTTAGGCAGCAGTAAAAAATAAAGTCATATTAAAAAACTTAAATAACTTAAAAAAATGAACAATAAGTATTTTCCAGGAAAAGATAATGTCCAGACAAGAATTTCAAAAGTACTCAAGGATTAAATAGCTGAACTACTCACTGCAGTGTAACCTCCTGATTAAAATTCCCTTGTTATGAGGGAAATGGAAAATAACAAGTGCAAAGCTATTTATAAATACACTAGGGCAACCAGAGGATTGCAGACTAATAATCCTGAAATCTAAGTAAGCTTTAATTTTTTATACTAATAATAAATTACAATAAAGAGTAGTAGTAAACAGAGAATAAAAATAATTACAGCTAGGAGAAAAAACATAAAACATCAAAATAAAAGGTGCCGCAGTCCAAAGTGGAAGAACAAGCAAGCAAGCAAGCAAGCGAGGAAGAAGTGGTTGATGCAGAACTCAACACAGGTGCAAAAAATACTAGGAATTCATATAAACCAAAAAGCAAGTGGACAAATTAAAGTAGCAAAGCCCTGGCGAGCCTGACCCCCAAAGTTTTTGGAAATAGCAGAAAATTCTTCAAAAGTGATTGTTGAATATAAGATCAACTCTAAAAATCTGAAATTAGAAATACTTCCATAAGATCAGTTCATCGGTGGCAAAAAAATCTTTGTTGTGAAAGCAAAGATCAAAGACATCACACATGGCCTGTGAACTCCTGGATGCCAGCTGGCACTGAATGGTTTTACCCCCAGCCAACACCACAGCCTGTTTCTGTGACTGTCTCCACCATCACTCCACACAGTGGAGTTGTTGCCTTCTCTGAAACTCAAGCCCAGAAACCTCATAATTTATCAAAGGATGGTGAATTACACACACTCAAATTTAATAGACCATGTGGAAAGATTAGAGAATATGTCAGAGCATACAAATATCAGTATTCTCCAAAGCTGTAATCTGCTACATTTTCTCCAAGAAATAATAGATGGCATGTGCCACACAGCCTAAAGGAAACTAGAACTCTTCCAATTTCAGCAGGAGATTGGGCCTGCACGGGCTACAGGGTTGGAGTTAAGTAGCAACATTTGAGACACTGTGGACAATATTTTGCATTTAAACTTTGTTTGTATTCAAGCAATAGCTTAGAGATTTCTGTGAAAAAACCAAGAACGTTTCCCACTACTTTCATAATTACATATAAACAGATACCCATTCATAACTGTTTGTTAGATTTACAGGACTGGGAAGAGGGGAAAAAGTGAGATACAGAGATTCCTGAATAAGCTGAAGGAACTTTCATGAGCCTGAGAATATATAAGAAGAAAAAGAATTTCTACCAGAATCTTTGTATTGTTCCAGAGTACTAAACCCCACTCCCCAAAAAATGACCAACCAACCAACAAAGAAAGTCAAAGAAACAATCCACAGGCCAACTTCTTTCTGAACTCTATTACACAGTCCAGATTTCACTAAAAGGTCTATGGAGGAATATACTGTGTGTGAAGATATTCATCTTTCCTACAGATGCTTTTAAGAACGGAGTTCTGACATATTAATTGGCAGAATAGCGTGGAAATGCTTTAAGTGTTATATTCTAAATGTCATTGTAACATAGAATATAAGTTCAAAAAATATTTAACATTTATCATTTCTTACAACTCGTTTTTTATAGAATTTCAATCTAGAAACATCAAGAACAGCTTTAACTGACTAGAAATTTTAAATTAATTATACTGTCCTCCAGAGTGATAACCAGTGTATCCCAAATTAAGTTATTTAACTGTAAAATATGAAATCACTGAATCCTTTTTTCCAATTCAGAGCAGAAACTATAAAGTTACGTACTGTCTGCTATCTACAGTGGGGTTTTTGGCTTAGCTTTTTACTGTATTTTTAGAACACAAATCAGAATATCACAAAGTCTTCAATTTATAGAGAATATAGCTACCATCATATTTAAAGTTATTATGGTCTTTTCGCTTATCACTTACAAGCAGCAATTATGTTTTTTCAGATTTCCATTCTTGCAATAATATTTCAGGGTAAAAGTCATATATTTAGAAGATCAAGGTAAAATTTGCAGAAAAATCTAAAACAAGTCATAAACCCTTCTCTTACAGAAGTACCTCTAATCTAGACATGAAGAAACATGTCATTGTCAATAACCACACTCAAGACAGAACACCAACCACAGAAGAACTGCAGAGATTGTAAAACTCTTGAATGCCATCATCAACATCCACACATACAGCACGTCTGTTAGGACTGGTCACTCAATTACTGGTCTTAGAAACAGTCAGTAAAGGTGAACTATAGTTTACTTAATTTTTTTTTTAATTTGGCTCAGTGACTCCCTAAGAACAGGCTTTTATTCCCTGGGGGCATGCCTTCCCATATGTCTCTCTATTGTCCCATTGCAGTTCCCACGATAAGAAAATGTTGAAGGCAAAATATTCCCAAGAATATCTGCACCCTACACCTCGATTCAGCACGATTAACATGACACTTCCTCTAACGTGGTCTTTTTAGTCTTTCTATACATGGTTTAAAGGAATTTGAACAAAATTCTACTTTTCACACTGAGTTTGAACCACTAAATAGTAGATAAAAGTTAAGAGAATCATTAAGTTTAAAGTGGGAAACAGGTGAGACACTTCAGGGGGCAGGTTGGATCTATTTTTCTGAAAGGCAATTATCCAATTGCTTCTGCCTACCCTGAAAGAAGTGGACCCTTAAAACGAATTACAAAGACAAAATCAATACACAGAAAGAGTGGTGTTTTTTGGTACTCACCTTCTCCATCACCAGGTCAATCATGTTGATGTTTGAATTGAACAGTATCTTCCCATGTAATAAAGGTTTCAGGAAAGTCCATAGCAAAGCCCCATTAGGAGCCTGCAAAATCTCCTGATAAAGCTTCAAACAAAAAGGAGCTGCAAAAACAAAGACAGACTCACATTTAAGACAGATATCACAGGTGAGATTGAAGTTTGTTTTATTCAAATAAAAGCGTGAGTATTATTTTAGTGTCTACCACAGCACCATGCCAAAAACTGTTTCCAGTGTTTTGGTAACAGCACCATCCAACTGCCACTAAGCAATCAGTACAGGCCCCTATAAAAATTGTTTAAACACAGTCTATGATAGTGTTGAGGATGCAGAACTCTAAAGACTGAATTGGAAAAAAAAATAAAAATCAAATTCTAAATAGTTCCTCACATTTCTGAAAAGCAGCCTGTGAATCCCATCTGTCCTAAGTGTTACATTAGTGCATTTTAGAGCAGAAGAACATATGCAAAACCTCTGCCCACAGAAGGGAATTCAGAGGGAAGAGTGACCTTAAAAAAAAATAAATTCCCTCTACACTCTCCAGAACCCTTGTTCTGCAGCTGTGGATTCCTATATAAGAAAGAAATAGGAATACACAAAACCTTCTCAAATACAGGCTTTTTCTTTTTGTATAACATTGAAAGAACCTATCAAAGAGACAGGCAAAAAAATTGTCATGACACTTAACTTCTTGATTTGAAAGATCTAATCAATTGTCTTTCCCATTCCTTAATTAAAAAAACTACATTTCTGCATTACATGGGGCTACTAATGCGTTAGGGTGTATGTCCTCCAGAACTAGGGTCTAAGGAATAGTTTCCAAGATATCTCATTGCATCGATACTCATGTAAAGACAATGAGTCCCCATAGGAAACATTTAGATTCTTATGCCCAACTCATGTTTTTGGGAGGATTTTGTTATTTATTACAAGTAATAAATAACAAAAGAGATGTTTATTTCCAAAATATCACATTTCTAGTGCTCTGAAGAACTATTAAATAATGTAATTAACTCCTCAAGGAAGACAAATCTTTTTACACAATGGAAAACTAGACCAAAATCATTTAAACTCCTGACAAAAGTTAAACACAGAAATGTCAGAAATTTTTTATCAAGAAAGGTCAGTTATTTGCCCAAATTTTTTCTTTCCTGAATGAAACAGCCATTACTAAACACAATCCTTGCTAAACAATAGCAAAAAATTAACAGGCTACAAGTTGGCCAGACAGAAATGTCAATAGACTTAGGACACAGAAGGCTTGCTAATCTGGGTTTGCTGTGACCTTCAGAAAGTCATTAGGAAGCATTTGGTAAACACAAAATGCATATAAGTTAATCACTGTGAAGCAGCATGAATCAAGTTTCTGTGGCTTTGTGGTATTTTTAATTTTCATTTTCCATTGCTCAATATACAAATTTGTAAAATATGGGCAACAGTATTTATCCACTCGTGGAAATGTTGGAACCAGCTGATGCCTTAAATAAAAAGGTCTCACAGCATGACAGAGTTGTGACAACTTGAAAAAAAAAAGGGTCAAGAAACAGCATTTCTGGCCTAAACAGCTTTTAGAGAGACTAAGCTCCAAATAATCTGTCTAATTAGCCATCCAGCTGACTTCATTCTTCCAACAGGAAGGAAAAGCAGAGCTGCCTGCTTACCACTGCATCCCACACGTGTAAGTGAGAAGGCCAAAGCAGAGCTCTGGCTCCATCCCAAGGGCCTCAGCCAAGCTAGGAGCAATTTCTGCCTGTAGAAACCAATATATGACAGAGGCTTCCCTAGTGACACTCTATCACTGCATTCTTCTCTTGCACAGGGCCACCTGAGGCACTAACAAGGTTATTAACAATATTAAAATTAATCAGGGTAAGTCAAATGTGTATTGAGGAAAGGGAGCAAAGGTGAAACTATATGAGAGCTAAGGGATTTTTCTAATCACTTGATAAACAGAATTGGAATATCAACCATTAAAAAACACATTCCATCCAGAAGGTTTGCATATTTTACTGCTCAATAATACCACAACTTTTTGTTCAAAAAAGAAAGGCAAGCATCAATAAATTCTCACTTTCGTACCATGAAGATATGTTTTTAATACCAAGAGCTTTAAAAATGTTAATAAAAATGTCTCAAAGACAGGAATACTTTTATTATTTGCAAAGATAGAAACAAAAATATCTTCTGTCTCACCCACAATTATCTCATAGACACTTAACTTTTATGGATCAACACTTTGTGCTCAAGATGACAGTGTCAGCTGAGATGTCAGTGGGTATATACACATTTTCATTTAAGTGGGAAAAACTTCTCTTAACTCTGAATTCATACTGCAACTAGTCATCGATATTTTTTCTTACTTGAGTCTTCAGGAATGCCATATTTTGCCATGTTGTCCTCCAGAAGTCCCATGATTCTGGGCATGTCTATGAACAGGTTTGCATTGCTGAAAAATGAAGATTCTTCTTTACACACTGCTTTGATTACAGACTCCAGGGATCCAACAGCTGAACTTCTGAACTGCCCACCTTGCAAAAGCTAGAACAAATGAACAAAAATACAGATGAATCAAAGTTGTTTTAAGTAGCTTCAAGGAGTAGTCCTGGTGTTCTGTCAATATTGACGTCTAGGAAGATTGACAAAATTAGGCTGCTGAAACAGTCTATTAGGATGAGGGCCTGCTGTGCTCATTTCTGTTCTTCTGATCACTACTATTGTGGGAAAAGGTAATGTAATTTTAATTGTCAGGATACTCAATGAAAGACTCAATGAAAGTAGCATGACGTACTACACTGAAAAGTGAAAAATACTGTGTAGCAGTTAGGCAGAACAAGAATGAAAACATCAAGACAACTGGACTACAGGTACCCTCATTCCAGTGACAGTTTTCACAAATTGTGCTCTTCTGGTAGATTATTCCTGTGTCATATAGGCAGCAGAAACAACCAAAGCCATTTTGCTATGAACTTTTACAGCGAAGACAGCTTCTAATAAGATAAAAAGTAAAATATTCAGATACACTTTCCCTAAAAGCCTATTTTTCAAGTACATCTTTTAACATGATAGATGTGCTTACAGCTTTTGCACATCTTGAGTCGTACCAGCATTTATTATTGCCATTTGCTCATGACTAGCATACTTCTAATGAGGAGAGAGAGCAATCTGACTGCTTTTATGGCTTGAGCACCATCATTCACTACATTCAAAAAAAAAGAAGAACAACAATAGTCTCATCCTTGCAGCTCCACTTTTCAAATAATGGGCTCGATTGTAAGTGATATCTCATGGAAGGCTGTACAGGTGCCCAGCTCTGAGAGGACACAACTGCAAGGCATCATGCTGCTGTGGTACAGCTGAAGAGTGCACTGGCTCGCCTGATACTCATTACTGCTGCAGATGCTTATCAAGAAAGGCACAACTTGACTATCAGACATCATTTGAAGACTCCACAAGTGGCAAGTAGAAAAAACACTGTGATCTGTCAAACACACAAATTCGGCACTGAAGAAAATTAGCATTTTATCGTTGGAATTCTTTTAAACAGAAGAGTCAATTTTTAAAGTAATGCAGCATTTTACATAAAGACATAATCACAGACAGTTTGGAAATTGCGCTGTTAAAAACAGTTTATCCTGATCAATGCATTTACTGAAGTGCCAGGTGCCTCTTTAGTAATCCTGGAGGAATATTAGTAAGTATCATTTGAAACTCAGTGTTAGCTGCTCCCAAAAAATCTTACTTTTAGTATACAGTTTCAGCACAGAGCAAAGTAAATAAATAACACCCATATTTCATAATACAATCATCCACAGCCCTTGAATGAATCTGCTGGCATGGACTACACTGGAGAAATAAACTTTATTTATGCACAATGCTGTATAAAATTGGTTATGAATCTTTATTAGTCACTATTTGCACCAGAGGAATAAATGAGGCTTATTTCAGTCAAAGAGCACAAACGTGCTAATTAATTCCAGTTCCAATCAAAATAACTTGAAATTCAAATAATGAATATTTATGTGGTAAGCTGCCACTAAAAGGCTGAATCTACTTACTGTCTTTCAACTAAATATCCACTGACTCAAAAAGATATGTTTCTTAAAATTTGACTTTGATAAAGTATGAAAAATATATATAGTATGGCTCTCACAAAAAAAAGTTATCTTTGATCTAGTTGGTCTAGTTTAAACTGTGTAAAGTAGGGTTGTAATAAGACTGATGAATCCAAACAACCAGACTTCTACCAACTAATGAGCCAAGCAAATCATTGCAACAAATTCATGGAAGAAGAAGGCTGGTATGGAAGATTAAAAGGTTATCTGGTAGAGGATTTTCAAATGGAAGCAAAAATCTCATAACACAGGAGCTTCTGACCTAACTGAACAGCTGTATGCCTAAAAAATGTTACGAATAAAAACAAATTTACACAGAATAGAAATACCAGCTACTCAGAAAAAGAAACTTAAATCATGCTGGGTACAGCTTGCACATAAATCTAAAATACATTCTGAATCATTATATTAGAGAAAGTAAGAGAGAAAACAATGCAATTTTCCTGGAAAACTATAAAGAGCTTAAAGATAATTCAAAATTTGATGAAACCAAAGGGCTAAAGGAAACAAATTCAGAGAAATAGATAATTCTAATTATAATTATATAGATAATAGATAATTCTAATAGATTATGATAGATAATTCTAATTATATCTAAATAGATAATTCTAATAGATAATTCTAATTTGGGGAAACAAACAAACAGAAGAAAGTCTTTTTTGTTCTGAAATTGACAGAACCAGGGGGATAACAGCAAAAATGCTGATTTGATCAAGAAGTTTTTCAGAAGTCTATCAAATTTAGATAGCCTTATTTGAAAAGAAGAAAAATCATATATACTCAAGAATGATAAGTCTAATGATCCAGGAAATAATGGATATCAGGTTCTGATGTTTATTAGGGCAAGATATACAGTAAATTTTAAAGTGGAGAACATTCAAGACAAAAAATATTTGAGAATTAAAATTTAATGCATTCTCAAGTTACCATTCCTGACCAACACAACATATTGATGTGGGAGGGTATTTCCTTTCTCCACAAAAAAGGTACATGCTGACTCAAATTTGGTTGAACTCTAACAACCAATTCACGTTCTTGCTCTAGAAAGTATTAATAGTCATTAATGCAATTGCTGATTAATAGTGGTGGGTAAAAAATGTCATTAAGAAGACATTGCAGACAGTGTGTTAACAGGAAAGAAAGCACAAGATTACAGAGAAGTTATTAGTGTTACTCCTGTGAGCCCTGAAGGAAGCAAATTGCCTAAATTTGCCTATCATTTAATACCAAAAGGCATTGCAGGAGAAAAGATAAGAATGCAATATGGCAAAAAAACAAATACCTAATTCAAAGCAAATTGAGTGGAAAGATAACCAGTGTAAAATCTCATTTATTAACTGAAATAATAAGATATTGCTATAAAATGGAGGTCACCTCAGTATATCACTCACCCTCAATCACCTAAGAGACAAAACTGAGTACAGTTCATAAAAAAGTTGAATGTAAGTTTAAGAAGGTAATTTTAGTAGGTATAGACAAGAATGATCAGGCTACAAGAGTCATCAGTTGTAATTCCCGTCAAACACTCTACACATTTCTTCTCCCAGACATTCAGGATGAGCCTTAAACCAGCATACAAAATCAATGCTAGGCTGTCTTAAGCAACTGAGAGCCTGATATAGAAGGAAAAACTAAAGCAAAAAACAATACTGAAATAAGTCAGTTCAACCTATCAAAACAGAGAAGGACTGCCACTGGCCTTCCACATACATATGGGCAAGTCAGAAAAGTTAAAAGTGCTGCAGAACATTTTTGATACAAGAATAAACATAAAAGCTACAGATAAACCTAAATCAGAATTTTATTCATTTAAAATCCCAACAGGTTGTTCTGCAATGATAGTTTCAACAGAGAATTTGTTCAAGTTAGTGGAAGGATTACAGAGTGAGGCCACCTCTCACAATTAACAGCATTCAACAACTCAGGAAGTCCCCTGCAGCTTATCTATTGATGAGTGACAAATATCCAAAAAATTAGGTATGAAAATACAAGGGAACAATTTCAAACACCAAAACACAAGCAAAAATCATGATTGAAATCAGCAGTGTTTTTCCTCCAGGAGTTATCCATTCACTCAGTGCTTTTAACAGTAGAATTCAACACCATATTCCAGAAACTGCTGATGAGCAGATAATGAGTTTTTACATCATCTTTTATTAAAATATATGTACCTTTTCAATTCAACTTTACATTTTACAGATATATTCAAGTTATTTCTTCCTTCTCACTTTTCCTTGCAGACAAAAATCCATGTGCATAGTTGAGAATTACTTTATTACCTCGTTCATTATAGAAGTAATTTTTAAAAATTAACTTTATGTCTTTCTGAGAAAGGTCCACATATTTTACCCTAAAAACATTTGCATTCTTTATCTCATAATATTTCAATGTCACTGAACTACTTTCCTCTTGGTAATCATGAAAACAAAAAATCCAGAAGAATGGACTCTTTTGGAAAGAGAAGAAAATATTTAAGGAGGGAAGTGTATCCATAGCACAAGTTTGACCACCATAGAAAAGAAGCAAAAAATAATCAATAATTAATACTTACTGGAAAGTATAAAAAAATCAACTTAAATACAAAAAAAAAAAAACCTACACTTGCGCTTTTGCTAGTCTTCAAAATTAAAAAATAAAGTCACAGAGAGAAGAGCCTTTTGAAATCAAAAATGTAATTTGTTAATAAAATAAATAGGCACTGATTATTTTAATCCTCCATTAATTATTAGGGGATCAAAAAGCCCCAGCAATTTTACAAGAAAAAAGGATTTAACAAAACATTAGAAAATAAAGACTGTGTCAAAAAAAGTGATCAAAAAAGGTTAGAATGAAAAAAGAACAATTCCAAGGTTAAATCTATGGTATATTATGGGATAATAGGGGTGGCCATGCAGCAAAGCTTAAAACTGTGAGCAGATGGCCCTCTGCTGTTCCATTTATTCCTTTGCAAAGCTTTTCTAAATAACACCTTTTGAGAGATTTTTTTCTATCAAATAAGGAACCTCGGGATTTTAGTCCAAAAAGAGCATTTCATTTGCTGGAGGCAAAGTCTGACACAAACAGAGCTTGTTTAAGGAAAATAGAAAAAAAGCAAGTGTCTGATTAAAGTCAACCTTCATTGCAGCAGCCAAAGAGCTACCCCAAAAAGAGAGACTCAAAACCAAAACTCATAGATGAAGCAGAGCAGCATTTTCCAACATGCCTCTATCACACAGATTGGAAGATCTTGAAAAGATATCACTAAGGAAAATAGTACTTAGGGCAGTGTTTACTCTGGCAATAAACCAGATTGTGCTGTTTACCACTGTGGGATCTTTTAGAGGTTTGCACTTTTAAACCGGATCCAATCCTCAGGTTTCCACAAAGGACAACAAACCCAAAAGGTAATGCCGTGGGGGTCAGCAGGTCTTCCTATGGAATTAGAACCTGCTTAGAGACAGAAATCTTTCTGATGATTCATTTAACACTAGATCCACCACTGTGCTAGCTGTGTAGATGTGCATGCAGCAACTGCCCTTAAAGGCAGGAACAAAAGGAACACTCTCACTCATACCTCATGCCCCTTTTTTTTTAATGTCAAGCGGAACTATCACACAAACCCCTTAGGTGACACAAAGAGAAACACATGGCAGATACAAGAACTCCATAGGCTGTCTTCAATTAATATTCTTGAAAAAAAAGCAAAGCTATTGCTTGCAAACAAAACAATAATCTGCTCTTAAAAACACCAAAAACAACCAAAACAACAAACAAACAAACAAACAAAAAAAAACACTATTACAGAACAGGTCTGGCTAGTTATCTCCAAAGCACAGATAACAGATTATAAAGTTAGTGAGTAGACAAACACTGAATTAACTTAGACTTGGATCTGATAAGTTAACAAAGAAAAGAGATGACAACACATCAATAGTCTCAGAATTACCCAATTACTTGAAAATGATCATATGAACCTTCCTAGGGTTTATGGACTCTTGTCTGCATTCCTTACTTTCTAGGGAATCATTTCTATTAGTGTGCCTTCTTACTAAGCATATATCCCTACCTAATCACCTCACAAGGGGAATTAATTTTGCATATTGAAATCCTACACATACCTGCTGCAGTGCGGAGATGTCAAGCACACCAATATTTTGAATTCCTTGGAGGAACACTGGAAGCTTTTCCATGACGTGTTGGACTTTATCGAGAAGTGAACTAATACTAGAAACCACATCCAGTAGCATATTTAATACATTGCCTATCTCAGGTGGTATCTGGACCTTGGAAAAGAAGGAAAAAAATACACAACAGGAAATTCCAGTTAGAAACAAATACTAACCTTTTAATGAAACACTCAAAAATTTTAACTGATTGTATAATGTTCCTTCAAACTATGTTTAAGAAAACTTTTGATATAACTCCCTAGTTATTCTCAGATTAATCTGAATATACGTTCTCTGTAATGTAATGTTAGATCTGCCTTATGACAAATCATAAATTAATATTCAGAGAACATGTTTACACCTGCCAAATTGAAGAGAGCTTTCCAACCCAAGATGCTAATGGATCTACAATATTCTATCCTTTTAGAATTCAGTGCAAATGGAAACTTTCCTTTCACCACTTTAAAAATGTTCAATGCAAGAATTTCATATTTAAAAAACAATTTGTAAGTTAAATTAAATCTAGAAACCACTTTTATTGCTTAATATGAACCCTAAAGTAACTAACTTTCTTGCCACACTCTTCCTGCCTTTGAATTTTTCATGCCCAAAATAATTGCGTGCATTTTATTACCTACTTGACCTAAGTTCAATTGGCTGTTTGCTATTTCCACCATGCAAATTCATCATTATGGATTTTCTTTCTGTTCCCTTTGCTTTTGGAGATTAGTTAGATGATACAATAATACAAACTGATTCATTGTTACCTGTCTATGCAAAATAATAAAACCACAATAATCTCATTATATACTTTCAGTTCTTTCTCTGATTATCTATTTTTTGTCTTCCTTCTATAATATCTGTGCTTGATTTTCTTCTCAGCCTTCATTAGCTATTACATAATTTAAAAAAATAAATTGAAAGACACCCATAAAAAAATCATATTTGACTAAAAAAGTAGCATAACCTCCATTATAATTTAGGATGAGCTGATAACATTTTTCAGTCTTTGCTAGGACTTGATTAGGTTTCCATAGAGTACAGTAGAAACACTCATCAAAATAAGAATTGGTTTATTTTCCTCTATTTTTTTTTTCCCCTTCTAGGTTTGCAGATAATTCAAGAAGTAAAGCCTTTTCTTTTCCCTCTAGTATTTTTACCTATTGTGGGAAATTTTCTTGGTTTTAAAATTCTATGTCTAATCTGCTTAACTGAGCATAAGCATCCACAATACAACCAGATCCCCATGGCTTTAGAGCAAACCATTCTTACTCACAATGTCATATATCTGCTATGCATGCTTACATTTTATGTTCTGACAGTCAACTACCCCTGAAAGAACTGAACTAAATATCTTCTTTCCCATTCAATAACTCTGCTCTTACAGATGAAACCATTCAGTGCAATCTCACTGAATATCCATACTAGATTCCAGATTATCTACAGTTGTACAGATAATACAGTTGTGCTACAGACATCTACATCCATAGTGCTATGAATTCTTCCTAGAAAATAATTTTTTCATTCTTCTGATGTCAGTTCCTATGCTGCTTTTAGTTCAAATGTTGTCAGATCAGTCTTCCACTCTTAAAAATAATGGAGTGACTAATTGCACAAACTGCAAACTCTGCTAAAGACTAATGAAACTATGTCTTTGACCTCCTGTGTTTTCTGTAAAGCTTTCATAATTAACTCCTCAGTGATAATTTTCCTAAGAAAGCACCTATCAGCCCCGTTCTTTAACTGTGATATTTTGGGGAGCCAAGTGAAGATAAAAAATGCCATATGTGCACTGTTTACTTTCAAGGAGAAAGAACATCTGAAGAAATAATAGAATTATTAATCTACCTGTATGTTTCATACTACTTTCAAATAAAAACACCTTACCTTGTAAATGATGTGACGTACATTCAAATTTTGTATAATCAATACAAACATGGTATACAAGTCCAGTGCTGGTAAAGAACATAATTCTTCCACTACCAGAGAAGTTCTATTGTTTTCAGGCAGCTTTAGCAGCAGGCTAAGTACTCCTTCATCACATCTTCCAGTTAACACTACCACAAAGGCACTGTAAAGAATCTATCACAACATATGTTCATTAAAAATTTTTCTCCCTGAAATTCATCACCTTTCTTTATAGTCAATAAAGTGAAAATTTGTGTCACAGTAACATGACAACTTGCAGGCACCAACAGACCTGAAATAACAAACTATACATCTTTACTCCTTATACATATAAAAAGATGAAGTATATTTCTTATAAGGATTTGCTTTCATTTTTCACAGATCATTCATTCTTGAGCATCCATACCATAAGCAGGCATATTTACAATGCTGAGCATACTCCTTCTAGCAGATCTACACTTCTGTTGCACAAATATCTGAAGATCAAAATCTAGGTACGTGAATCACTAACATCAAACAACATGGTCCTTCCTTCTTTCAAAGTACACACAAATTTAACACTTGAGGGTTCCTACATGGCACTCTGAGCCAGCTCATATTTCTCAGTTAAACACTGCTTTAAAGTATTATTTAATAGCAAATGATGGGAAAAATACCTAAACAGGCCTTGGGTGAGACTATAATAAAACTATCCTGGATAATGTCAAGTGCTTGAAGTTCAGATACCTCAGGAGTTCTTAGCTACTCATCCTCAACAAGTCCAGAAAAACTGGACTTTTATGAGCCTGTAGGAGCCAAAGTACAGGGCTCCACTGTACTGCTTAGGATAAAATCTGCCTCTACTACCTCCACTGAATGCATCTTTTGCTACTAATAGTACCTAATCAGGGAGAAAATCTGCAAGACAGTCAAGATATGCAATTTAACTCCTTAATTCCTATGAATATTTTATTTTCCAACTTAATAATTTGATTTTTTAATTTTTATTCCAGAACATATTTTTGCCTTTGTGATTATACAATGTTTTCTATATATTTAAAGATTCTTTTTTTTGTGGGTGCATTCAAGGAACAGAAAATGAACATAATTCTGTGAACAGCATAAGATGATACTGATTTGGACTTCTTGCTGGGGAGGAAATTTGACTATGAATGCAATTTGAAATTTATTTCAAATGTGTACAGTTTTAACACATTCTATATTTTATTCCCTAGGTTAAGTTCCTCTGAACTTTCCTTGCAGTTTTCTGAGTAGCAGAGCTAACCCAAACTCTTACATTCAGTAAATGAATTGTTATAGTCTCCAGGTTACAGATTTTAAGTGATTTCAAATCAGTTAATCACATGGCAATGAGCATGGCCAGCATATAACATCGTGGCAGAAATTATGGGTAACTACAATAAGCACAAAAAATTCCCAGGCTTACTCTTAGTGTTCCAGAGGCAAGCACAGGTAGTAGTATATAATCACAGAAATACAGGGCTACAATGGGCCTATAGTTATCATTAGGTTATCATACAGTGGCTGTATAGACAATTAACATAATGAGTGTGCCTAAAATATAGCTCTAAAAAGTACACCTGCAGCTTTTATAATCTGTAAGAGACACAGGCATTTAATGCTCCAGTTAGACTGGGGGAGGATTTAAGCACTAAGCAAACAAAAAATTCTGCATAGTTATCCAAATGTAAGACAGGTGTACATATAAGCTCTACATAAGTCTGGCAAAAAGTAAGGATAGAAAGTAATTTGACAATTCAGTCAATTAGCATTATTATTGCAAAGGATCAAAGGTGTACTGAATCCCATTTAACTGAATTGCTTTCAGATGACTTCTCTCATTACCATTTTAGTGGTATCATAATAGCAAGCTAACAATAAAGGCAGTCACACTGCCACAGAAGCAGAAGAACAAATCATCTATAAGTACTTATGATGGTCTGAACTGCCTTTTTAATGCTGCACTTTTCACGAGCAGAGCCTGGGATGGCTTCAGCGAGCGGAGCATCACTGACACCCAGTGGCTGCTTGACTGAGCTGATCAATACCTAAAATGTTCCCTCAGCCCTCAAACAGGCACTCTCAGCAGAGAGAACCTGTTAGTCAAAATGGCTTTTTCATGATTTCAGCTGACCACTGGGATCACAGGAAAAAGCAATAACACACAGCCTTTCCCTCAGAAAATTTACAATTCTCGAGAGTAAACAATTCAAAGTGAAAGTAAAGCAAGACAATGGTAAGATAATGTAAGAACAATGAGGAACACACAAAGGAATTTTAAAAATACATAAGTAAGACAACTCTATACTGCAAGGAGTGGAGGTGGTAAGGTACAAAATTATATTTCCAGAAACCCTCATCTTGTCTAAAATACCAAGACAGCAAAACTCTGTCTGACAGGTCTCTGTTATCACAAGAGGATAAAACACTGCTGAAATTAATGAAGCAGTGCCATTTAGACCAGAGGAATAGTGCTACTATAAACTGATCTCTTAATGCATCACATTATTACTTTAAAGACCTAAGACTCCCAAAGTATTTCACATGAAAGTGAAAAAAGATAAGTGAAAATAGAAGATTCTAGACAAACATGGCTTGTTTTGCTTCAGCTGGCACACCATGCTATAGGTTGACCTACAAATTTGACATCTCATTTGATCTTTTACCTCTGAATGAGAGACACTGGCTTCCAAAAGGGTATTGACAGTTTCTTCAGAAATATTGACAGAAGAACCAATATCCAGCCTCAACTGAGTAATATTCTGCACAAAATCTTTGACTTTCACATCTGGAAGAGGAAGAAAGTAGAACCAACAGCACCAATATGATTAATTAAATTTCCTACAGACTGTATCCTTTCCATTCAATTCATTGTAAGAGATAATATTGCCTTGAGTCAATAGTCTCCATAAATAGTGTCCCTTTGAATTTGAGAAAACAAAGAAACAGTCATTGTCCTACAAAATTACACTAGAGTGACTTATAGAAAAAGCAAAGAAAACTGGAACTCACCTTTCACAAGATTAAAATTGCTGAGGAAAGCTGCTGCTGGATTTTCTGAAAATTGTAGGTCCAAATTTTCAGTCACCCTGGAATGATACCCTTAGTTTCAGAAATTATCAGAACCAAGTCACTGGAATTTCAATGTATAAGGACTAACAGAAATAATGAAACAGAACCAAAAGAGGCAATGGGGTCCCACGATGTTCTGTGTGCACACACAGTGCATGCAGTCAGCACCTCTACAAACAGTAGAGAATTTATGAGCAGTATTTATGTGGTGCAGTGGTCATCATATGAGATTGCATATGTAGAGATAGATGGCCATCATGACTAAGGGCCCTAGCAAGCAGTAGCTCATGGAGAAGGACAGGTCTAGAAAGATCTCACTTCCATGTTTCTTACTGAACACACATTTTTAAAACCTAGAGATATAAATCAATGCAGTTCAGGATGGAAAAAAGTCTGTCTAATTATAATTTAAGTAATAAAGAGTATGCACACATTAGATATGATTTTCTCTTCAAAACTGGACATAACCCTGTGGTATTTAGGAGCAGCACCTAGGTTCAAGTCCTTCTGTAGTATTACTGTAATTCACAGACACTATTCAAGCCTGTTATAAAAACAATCTAACAGTCAAATCAGTACAGCAACAATTATAAAAATGTCTAGTTCTAGCTAATAGTAAATTTGAAATACTCCATGACAGCAGCTTTACTTAAAATCTAATGATTTTCCCCATGCAAATAACAACAATCAGAAGTTGTTTGGAGTTCACTTCCATCAATCTACAACAACTGTACTGTGTTTCTAACTCTTTGAACTGCTGAACTGATCTGAATGCTTGATATTTCACAGAAGATATTCAGCTTTTGAGAAGAAAAGCCATATCAGAAGAGCTATAAATAAAAAATTTGGATCTCAAAATTTTGACCTAACTGAAGACACAGAAAATTGAAAATTTTCTTAGTTGTGATCCAAAGCATTCAGCTGGTGAAGCAGCAAGACCTGCTGAAAGTGCTCAGCAAAAAAATGCAAGGGTTTTTAGAAATATTCAGTTACTCTAAATTATTTAAATAACTTGTACGTTTTCTCTACTCAGTTTCAAGTTAATGGAACAAAGCTTAAAGAGACAATATTTCTCCTGTAATTACTTAATTTAGAACACAGACATATGCACAGAATAACATCACTAATGATGAAGAACCATTTGGGGTACCAAAATGTGAAAGGCTTTACATTTGCAGTCGTCCCTGGATGTTCCCCAACATTGGCTGGCATTCACAGCTGGTATTCTGTAAGGCTCCCACAAAGCTCTCCAAAGCATTGGAAAGTTTCTGGTTTATATATGCCATACTCTCACAATCCCCCTTGTTGAAAGCAGGCAAATATCTTCCAACATCCTGCAGAACACAGTGTTCACATGGTTAGTAAATGCATGAGACTGTGTTATAGTTTGAAGTAGCAGCTCTCAGCAACCAAATGAGTCATATTTTTAAATGAGAATATGGGTAAGGAAATATTCTCTTAGTCATTGTATGATTAAATGAAACTGGATTAAATGATTTCAAGAACCAAGGAATTTTCAAATATTTGAATTTTGGAAACAATTAGATTGGGAATTTAACTAGCCTGTCAGGGAGAGTCATCACTAATAGAAATGCCAACCTTTTAAAACCTGTTTCAAAATGAAATAAGCTGTTCTTTTTAGTCTGACCATTTTTATCTTTTTCCAAAAAAATTGTTTTGAACAACAACAGTTTCTATTCAACAAACTAAAATATCTGGATCCTTGTATTCAAAGTTTTTCATGCATTATGCTCTGTACAGCACACATTTTTATATTTTCTCCTGAATGCTTACAATTTTGACTTTACAAAGTTTTTTTAATATTTGCAGAAGTAGATCATAGAAAGGTGGTGACTACACAAACCCATTTGACCTGCAAAAGTCTGCTTTGAGATATGAGTCATCTATTTAACACATTACCTGGACGTTTTTATGATACAAACAGCAGACAAAGCACCAGAGCTATTTAACAAAGAGAAGACCAATTCTATACTAAAAAGCATGACTTTGGTATTTTGTCTGTGTACACACACATGTGCTATCCAAAGGCTTGCTTCCAACTCTAGGTGTGTCTCTATATGCCAAATATTACTCTCACTTGCTGGCAATTTCATGTTAAAGAAAACAGACTGAACCCAACTGCTAACCATAACTGCTATTTTAGCTGGAATTATTCTGGCCAATAAGTTTATTTGTTTCTAATTTAATTTCACAAACGTTCCTGTGAAGACTTTAAAGTATAAATGTACTATAACTCATTAAATTAGCAGAATGACAGAACTTACAGAAATTAAATATGGGCTGCTGTTTGAAACTGATTAGCAATCCAGTTATCCTAGTTATAGGACTTCTGATAATTAAAAGTCATATTTACAGCTTGCAAAGCTCACCAATGTTTATTTAAGGAATTTCTTCTGAGTATCTCTATCAAAATTATCAGAGCTATACCTATTTAACCCTCAGGTTTGTATAGCCACTATGGAGACTTGTCATTCAGACAGTAGGAAAAAAAGGGAAACTTTCATTAGTTTCCAAAGTTTAATGCCTGTTGTAAAGTACACTCGTAGGGGAGGGAATCATTCAGACCTGATAATGATCTTGAACCACAGCAACCCCTTCAAAGACAGCGAGGAGCAAGTGACTCGTTAATCCATCTTTGCACTTTGTAACAGCACAGAGAATATTGCTAAAGACAATGGGCTCTTCTGTAAGAGAAAATGTCCAGATTTAGTCAGACAAGAAAAAATCCAACTTGAAATCAAATTTAAAGTTAGCCAATTAATTAGGGAGAGAATTTTTTTAAAAAGAAAGGAACACCTGATGTGTTAAGACACAGAGAAATATTTCTAACTAAATTTATGAATCATTTCAGTGGACCAGAAAGGCTGGTTTGATTCATTTTCAGTTACTCTTCTCCATTAGACTTTCCTGATCAATAATAAGAATGTCCTTACCTGCTACAGAACCAGAGAAAAATATTTCATATTTGCTCTTCATGAGCAAGAAGCATAACTGTGAGAAGCTGAATGTATTAACTATATCTAGCTTTTCCTTGGGCAGGCTCCCTTGATGCTATTTCCCTGTAGGAACACCTGGGTGTTACCAACCCTCCAGTGGGCAGTAACTTTCAAACTACAAGGGGAGTGAAACTGCATTACATAATCATTTTCCTTATCTTAGGATAATGAACCCATATAGGGTGATAGGATTATCCCCCAGTCATCCATGGAGGCTGTTTCTACCCAAGATTGCAGCTACCATATCCTTGGAAAAAGCCTCCCTTCTATTGTCTGCAGTAGGTTTGTACATGGAATAGTAGGGAAAGATTTTGACTTGACTGCTGAATTCTCATTCAGTACCAAAATAATTTTTTCAACTATTTTTTTTTCCTTAAGTTTGGTTCTTAAGTCAAGCAGGAAGAATAATAAACATTAAACACTGCTTGTAAAACAAGCAAACTTTGTTCTTGCTCATAGAAGGAATACTATACAATTCCTCAAATCAAACCAAATCAAGCAGTTTTCATCTTTTCTCATTAGGCTCTATAATGTTTCCTGTAACAAATGAAACATTATGAAACATTCCCACGAGCAGAGGATTGAAATGAGAATGACAGAAATTTAGTTCTCTAATCTCAGTTCTCTCAATAAATAGACTGTTCTTCAGAGGTCATGGACAGAACACAGGTACGTGGCTACACAATTTCACTATCACTTATCCTAGTTCAACATCACTACTTTTTTCCTTTTTAGAGCTACATCCATCACAGGTGAGTGGAGAAGACAGTCAAAACCAGTTTGTAATTACATCTTACACTCTTTTGGAAATTAATTTGGCATAAGACATTGCATCTCACCCCTTGCTCTAGAAGGGCAGGTTAAAGTCTCTTAATTTCTCTTTGCAAACAATTCTGGACATAGTTGGCTAAAATATGAGCTTTGAAAAGCACTGGCTTTTGTTTCCTAAAGAAAACTTAATATGAAATTATACTCGGGTCAATATAGAGCCTTTCTTAAAGCGCATAACTTGGGAGTATACATATAAGGAATAAAACAAGGTAACACATTAAAATTTGAACAATTTGTTGAAGGTGAAGTTTTTCAGCTACAGGTGGCCAATTCACTGGCATGACATGGCCAGAAGTGAGAGATATTATTTCCTTAAAATACTTGCCCCATTTTTCCTTACTGTCAACTACATGCTACCCCTGTGGTGAGTCTGGCTCTAAAAAAATCCCTGTGACTTGTCTCAGCTCACTCATTGAGGAGAAGCAGCAAGATCTGCTTTCACTGGGATTTTAAATCTATGTGAACACTCCAGAAAAAAATCATCCCTTTGTATGATCTGCATCAGATTTTTTCCTGTACCTCTGTTGGTTTAATTTCCAGACATCAGTATGCTTGCCTTGCTTGGCAGCACCCAAATTACCTCATTTGTACAAAAGTTTGCTTAGAGTAAAGCCTTAACAGCATTAACATATGAGGACCGAGAGTCACCGTGGTAACCAACCTGAAAAGATTTTGAGAATATTCAAAATGGTAAATTGCAATTTCTGCAATAACACAACACTATCCGGGTATAAACGTTCCTGAAGAATGTTGCAGATTTTAGATGCTCTGTAGAAACATCAATAAGAAAACATTATTTTCATTCCAAGTGTATCACAGAAAAATTTAAAGTGACAATTTGTAAACCTAGTCTTCAAAAAACCACAGAAGGATTTCGATATTAAGAGCTATTACATTTGTCTGAACTATTTCAAAATCAGAATATAGTATTTCCATGATAAAAAAATATACCCTAGGAGTGCTAGAAAATACCTTTCCAAAATAAGCAAAATCATAATAGCTTCAAAAATGCTGAGAGCCCAAAGAATACGTTGACTTGATGGCAAAGAGCAGATGGGGAAAATTAACCACTTGCTTGTGATATTTTTCAACAGATTAGGTTAATACTTGACCCTGATGGACAATGTTTTTACATAAAATTAATCATAAAGGTCAAAGTACCACATCAGAGCATCACCTTTACAATGCCTTTTCTCAGCTGGTTTATGTCAGCAGGATCAGTAGCTCCACCAGTAAGATGCCCTAGAGCTGTTTGGAGCAACCACCTTGTGGGCTCATTCAATACCATTTAAATGCAGCAACTCCAGTCTAGCAGCCTTTTTGTTAAGTAGACCATTAGTAAATGAAGCAGTTTCAACTGCTTCTGGATTACATCTGATCTGAGTAATCAGATATTTGTTATACTGAAAAAATTAAAGCGATAGCCATAAGACATCAAAAAATTTAAGTGAAAGAAACTTTGTGTAGCTATATTTGGATATAGAAAAAAACCTCCATACACACCACAAAGAATTAGGCCCAAGCATTCCTTAACACTTAACTCCATAGGCAAAAATGACTGCTGCCTGCCAACTAGTGAAGGTTCAGTATTCAGATCTGCAAGGATTTTAAACAAAAGTATCTTCAAATAACTGTTTCTATAATAGTTCCAAAGAAACCAATTCAAGTACCTGACTAAACACATATTGTGAACTTAACATAAACATAATAATCTGGTCCACACAATGTGTTCTAATACCAAATACAGCTGGTCTGCACAACACAAGTTGGAATAAATCTGAAATGAAACACTAATTAACTTAATAAAAGTTTTGATTGAGCTTTTCATAAAGAGAGAGCCCTTCAGTTACTGTCAGCACACTTCCCAAAATGGATACACGGAAAACACTCACCTCAGTTCTGCCATTACATCCTTTTGCAAATTCATTAGTAAGAGTTTTATTTTATTCCTGTCATGTTCTGCAGTTGACTGGAATGTTTGCAAAATCTCTTGCATTATCTCCAGACTTCTGCTTTGGAACTGAGTAGAAGTGTTTCTATACAGTGCATTATAAAAAAATGGATCAATGAAGTCTACTTCATGAAGCTCAGTATTGTTTGTATGCAAAGTTTCTCCTACAACATCAAGATCAGCAATTATCTGAAGGAGGCTGTTTAACAAAACTGAAAAAGCAGTATGAGTATTATTCAATTTCTCACTGCTAAAATGACTGTCACCAAACAACATACCAGTGTAGCCCATCTTAGACTTATTTTGGAATAGCTCCAGAAATGCATTAATGTCTTTGACAGCCAGCAGAAGGCCATTTGATGAACTTTCATTAGTCATATGGAGAATTAGAGTATTCATTATTTTAGAATAATTTTCATTGTTACACTCGCATAGAATGCTCTTCACAATGTCTTGTATATCCTCAAAATGTCTTGATATAGTGTGTACAGATGATGTCTTAAACTGCTCTAGTAAAACATCAGGAGCCATTGAAGAGGACTGTCCAGTGGCAAACTTTAGTAATTGAAACTCTTGATCTATCACCACAAGTAAGTGCCTAACACTAAAATTCACCAATAAATTTTCTATGCTTGTGATTACTGGAAACCAGAAGTTCTCAAAGTTGTCAGATATATTGATGTTTCCACTTAAAGCTGATATTGTCATAAGCATTGCATGTGTCTGGTTTCCAGCAGATGACAGTGTCATTAAAGGGTGGATTACAGAAAGAAAAGAAAGGACAGCTTCAGTATTCAGAAGTCTAGCAACTTCACTGGTCGTGTTCTCAACATTAGTAAGAACACTCTTAAGTGACATTCTTGACTCTCTGTTCCAACTTAGGCCATCATAAAGCTTATCCAGCTGTTCAAGAAGATGTCTGGCCATCTCAATTTCTGACGCTGAAATGCTGCCCAGAGTTTCTACAATGTGTAAAGCCATTTGGCTCTTTGGTGTGGAGGAACAATTGATTACATGTGTATTATTCACCTGAAGTGGCACAGCATAAAGAGATAGCTCATTCCAAAAATCTAGTATCTCTTTGAGAACTGAGCTATTTATATGCTGGAGCTCAGAAAACTTCAAAATGATCGAGTTCCATTCTTTGATCTGATGAAAAAAGCAAGTCATGTTGCGAGTGATATCCATCTGAATGTCCTCCATAAAGCAAGCGAAACTGTCATCCAGAGTGATGAGTTTAAGCTCCCTAATGACTTCAATGACTGCATTGTAATGAAGAGTAGAATTGGTATGCACAAAGTCACAAGGTTTAACAGTGGAATCACTCTGAGGTGTTGCTGTTGTGAGGGTCCAGCAGAATGCTGCAGAAAAACAAACAGAGGCCTCTCCACGTTCGTCAGAGATGTCTGCCAATGTCTCCAGCAATGTTAGAAGATCTTCTACTAGGTCAGAGAACTCCTCATCAGAAAACATTGGCATTTTTTCTTCCTGGGTCAGTATGAAAGCATATATTTCAGTTAGTGCTTCTGTAACATTTCCATGAGCCAATCTTTCTGTGAGGCTGATGACATCAAAGAGCAGGTTGAATACATCTTCCATATTGTAGATCTCATTTTGTTCAAAAATCTGTGTTATTTGGCGCACACCAGTCAGGTTCCAATAGCATGAAATGTTCTCAAATGCATCCCACCAGTCTGTTAAAGTACCTAACACAGAGTTCTCAAGAGAAAAAGGTTTGATATTTTTAAAGAAATTTTCTAGGTTCTCCTGGACCTGTTTGAATCTACTTATCAAAAACTCAATATCCATGTTTCTCATGTTCTGCACCAAGGCAACCATGTGCATTAGAAACTCCTTTTCATCTCTTAATGGAAAGACAGTAAAAGTAGGAGACTTGAAAATTTCAACTGCTTTCCTTACCAGTTCAGTAGTCAGACCTGCTGTTTCTATCAGTTTCTGAGGAAATGTTTTGTGTTCATTCTGCAAGTTTGAGTCAAGATTTCTAATCATATCTTGAAAGAACTCCATCAGCAAACTGATATTTTTCCCATGCAAGAAAGGTTCAGCCTCATTGCCCAAATGAGAGGAGCTGTTTTCTTGGAATTCAAAAGTCTTATTTTTCAAAAGACTTTGAATTTCTGACAAAACTCCCACTGATAAAAGATGAAGGTGGTAAAAAGGATTAAGGAGCATTCTTGAAGTCCTGTTAAAACCATGGGTTGACTGACTAAAAAGGGTCTTATTTGACATATACAATGAGATCTCAACTAAATCACTGATAGCAGTTTGTATTTGCTCTCCAGAATTATTTAAAAGTTTAAAAATAAATTCAAGAACATTAATATCATCTTTAACATAAAATTCAGGGAGAATAGATTTCAAAGCCTTTTCTACAATATTGAAATAAACACTTACACAAATCACATCAGAACCACCTAGGGAACATTCAGGGAGTGTCAAATTAAAGACCAAATTAACAAAGTCCATCACATTCATTATCTTAGCCTCTGTCTCAGCATTTCCCAGAGATTGCAGAAGAAATAAAATATGTTTTGCACTTTCAAGGTGGGAAGGCGACTTGTATTTTTCAGCGAGATTACTTAATTCATGTATCCATGAGCTACAATCCTCTGCTTCCATTGTATTATAAAAGTTTAGAAAGGAGTTAAGATGAGATAAAACATTTGTTTGCAAGTAGCTTATGTCTTTCAGAGTATTATCCAAAATTAGTTTGGTAATATTCTGGAAAATGCTGATACAAACCATATGTTTGTCTTGAGGTATACTTTTTAAAAAAGCAGATGTGTCATTTATCTCAGTGAGAATAATATCAAGTTCCTTTTGGGAGAGCTTAAGAATAGTAGAAAGGGAATTTTCAATGGAAAATACACCAGCACCATTATCTTCTCCCTCAGATCCTCCTGAGATGAAAGCATCAAGCCAAGTATTCAAAAATTCTTCATTAACAATCCTCAGTATAGATTTCTGCAATTCAGTTATCACAACTCTCATTGTCCCTAAAACACTTTCTAAACTGCTATCTATAAGCAAGTCTGTGATATCAAATGTATGGTTAATTACAATTTGAAGTTTAACAAGGAAAGCCTCAAAATCTTTCAAGTCATTTAAATTACCATGATCCTGAAATACAATTTTTAATAGCTTCATTGCTGCTCCTGTAGCTTCAACAATAGCCATAGCTGTATTATTGCACAGTTCATCTTGAGTTACATTTAAAAGGTCCTCAGAGAGATATGCCAAATCATCTCTTAGGCAGACAAAACAGGTTGAATTCAAATTCAAGATTTCCGATGCTTCTTCAAAAACCTCTGTCCACTTTTGAAGCCATGTAAAAGTGCAGTGCAAAGCAGAAGGCACACTTACCTTATCTCCCCAGTTTGTTACATTAGACAGGACAATGTCCAATGGAAGCAGCAGTAAGTCATAAACCTCTACTGAATGTTCTACAGAACTCACATTTGTTAGATAAAAATCAGTGCACCCGTTACTGACCAGGCATTCTGCAGGCAGGTCGAGAAATTCTTCCAAATAACATAAGACAGCTGTTTGGAACTCTTCATCTATAAATAAAGTTTTAAGGCTGCTCAGAGTGTCATAGACAACTTGTATATCTTTTCTTCCATTGTGTGCAAGAAACTGTGCCTGAAACTCTGTGTAGTTGTAAATTAATAGTAACTTTTCACAGAGGGACTTACTGGTGAGGTTCCAGACAAGATCAAAAGTTTCAAACAGAAAATCAAAAACTAGTTCCTTATTTTGCAAATCATGCCATACTTGAGAAGATGACATACTTTTTGAAGTCTCATAAAGAAGTATTAACAGAGTGCTATTGCTCTTAATATTTAAAGCCAGATCATCATTCTGGTACAGAGAGAAAATTTTTGGAACAAGTGAGGCCACACTAGTACTGTTTAATTTTTGGATATTTCTGAGGAAATCATGCACAATTTCTCCTAATTCTTGCACCTTATACATAAAAGTTGCATTTGAGAGAAATAAAGAGGAGGCATTACCCACTCCAGGAATTGTGCTAAATGACACATTGACATGATCACCAGACAATGATCCAACTTCATAGACATTTCTTTGGAAGTGTCCACTTAAATGTTTTAAATGGTCCAAAGCAGTAATATTTAACTCTGGCCAATCAGTCAAGATATTTTTGAGCAACATCATACTCCTGTTATAGATTTTATTTTCTGCAATAGAAGATAAAATTCTAGATAAGGTCTCAATTACCTCTTCTTCTTCAACTTTACTCAAGAAAGAAACCCTAGAATCAAGGTCATGGAATACAATTTCCAGTATATGCCAGAAAAATTCTGTCTTCTTTTTTGTCCAGAAGCTCTGAAGAGGTTTGAAATTTTTCTTTAGCTCATTATGA
>VZTB01014381.1:146010-157398 GCA_013397245.1 Thryothorus ludovicianus
TTTCCATGATATGGTCAAGAGATTTTGTTCTTCTTGGGGGTTTTTGGGGGGGGGGGTTGGAGGTAGTGGTGGTGTTGGGTTTTGTTGGGGCTTTTTCCAATACTTTCTGAACTTAAAACAGAAACAAGGTCCCCTAACAAGGTCACTTAAAATTACAAATATGAAGGAGTACAGTACTTCAAGCTACATTGTTTACCCTCCAAATTAGACCCATCTACAAACTTCATGATTTTAGAAATATTGCAAACATCATGCTTTGGGGAAAAAAAGGCTTTACTCACATTGAAGCACACAGCAGGACTCATTGACATTTCCAGGGGCTGCTGAGGCTGCCCAGCTTCCCTGCCAGCCACAAGGGGCAAGAATAGCAGTGACAGAAGGAATCAGCAATTCCTTCCACTCTATCCCCATCACCAACTCTGCTGCACCTTGGATCTGCAAAGTTTGGGTTGATAAGCAACAGGGAAACAACAAAAAAATGTCCTCTTGGCATCCAGTTTCATGTGCTTTAGCCTCTTGTTTGATGCACAGGCTGAGTTGCCAGCACACTCAGCTGAGCTGTCCTTTCACTGTTCCCAGGCTGGAGGACTAGAGATGCAAGCTACAGCTCTGTGAGATCCCACGGACTACATGGAGCCAGGGAAATAGGACTGGGAAAATACAAGAACTAGAAACATTTAAGAAAACAGACAGCACTTTGGAATACGGTGACTCTGAAGAGCTACAGGGCAAAGTGCAGGGAAAAGCACACTGATGACAAAAGTGGAGAGGGAGCTGAGAAATTCTAGGGGGATGTAGATAGTTAAGGTATGGCAAAAGGAGAAAATCCAAGGCACAAGGCCCAGCTATTACAGAAGAGAGGGCAATCAGAAAGACCCACAGAAAAGCCACTTTCCTAAGCCCAAGCCTCTCAGCAATCCAAGAGTTTTGGATATGCTGCCTGTGAGTTATATGAGCTATTAGCACTGTGGAGATTCCAGAGCAGCAGACACATCAGCTAGCTGCCATTTGTGACCCTCTTTTGCCATCATTGCCACAGATCTTCCTCTGGTTATTCTTGGTCCTGAGCACAGCCTCTTTTTGAAGGGGAAATAGCAACAAGCATGACACTGGTTATCAGGCTCAGTTTTATGAAATAGATTAAATTATTACAGAGGTCTTATTTGATGAATATCTATGCTAAGATTAAAGGGGTTTATGTATTTTTAACACAATAACAGAGGAACACATTTAGCTCCTAATAAGAGTGCTACAAGTTACTACTGATCTCTTAATTCAGCACGTTACACAAAATTGCAGGAAGATGTCAACATCTTGCCAGAAAGATAACAAATTACACTTCAAAACCAGCTGCAGAGACAGTCAAAGCAAACAATTTTCAGACATGTGCCAACAAAAATACTTAAATGTTGTACTGCTACTCTCCCAAAGAGCCTTCAACGTGTGCTTTCTGAAGCAGAAGGCAACATCAACTCACTTGTGTGTGTATGTGTAAAGGAAGTCCAGCAGCCCTTCCAAGGAAATTCCTTAGCAGCAGTTGCTAGGAACAGTAAAGGGGAAGCAGGAGATAATAAAAAGAACAAAAGGAGGAAGCCAGTAAATTGTAGGAGAGGACATACATAATTAGAACTAGGGCGGTAGAAGAAAGGGTTGGGGAGCATATAAAGAAAATTTCATTATTGCCCACGGTAGCTCTTCCCTCAACTGAACATTTCCAAAAATTTCATGGGAACAGAAATCAGACTAAAGACATACATTGGTGCAAGCTTTGACCATGACAAAATGCTGCAAAAGAGCAAAGAGATTCTGCATTTCTTTGAGCATGTGAAAGTAATTGTCATTTCCTAAAGCCATGACTCAGAAGCATTAATTCTGTCCAATTTACTCAGTTACTCATGATGACAATAATAACATTTCAGAGTTCATCTGAGAATTCAGCTATGATGTGAAATGCCATTTAGACTGGTGATTTTCATAAGCATCTGAGCAAACTCATTTGAACTTCACCCCTGTCACCACATTAATAATTTCTCTCTAAAATTACAAAGCCCCAGCTGGCTTCCATTCTGCACTACATCAGAGTTATAAGCCTGGAGACATTAATACCAATATACATGCTGGACAACAGCATACTGTGTGTCTCTCACAAAAAGATCTTCCTCTTCCATGTTGATACAATTATAACCTTCCTAAAATGCAATGGACTGAAATATATAAAAAACTAAAAATATATATTCTTCTTATTTTACTCTAAAATGAAGAAAACACATGTTTAAATTTCCTTTTCTCTCCAACTCTCTGGCAATCTCTAAGCAAGGTCACAAAAATTGCTTCTGTTTTCCAGCTACACAGCCTGCGACTACAAAAGCTGGCCCAGACCACAGAGTTAATATTGCAGTAAGTTGCTGCAGGCATAAGCTATCTTGAAGAACTATTTCTCATTTGAAGATATACCTCACTAAAGAAAAATCTGACCCTTTAAGCAATTGTTATACAAAGACTTTTGCTGACGCCGGGACCTTCCTTAATTTTGTTCTTCCACACCTGCTCTTGTACATGAGTTCTTCTGGTGCTCCTCCACTGGAGAATCCAGGCCAAGTATTGATAAAGCAAAAGGTTTAGAACAGTAAGAAGAAAGGGGCTGGTGTGAGCAGGGCTGCTCCAGGAGGGGGCCAAGCCAGGAGCTGAGGCAGCCCTGGAACAGTCCTCACCAATGGGACACTGTCCTCCAGGCAGACACAGGGATGTGTTACAGGCTCCAGAGACAGACCCAACTCAGCAGGGTGAGCCCAGGAGCCGAGTCAGATGGAAAAGGAGACAAAGCCACCACGCAGAGATGAGTGGCACTTCCAGCAGAAGTGCCAGAGACAGACCTGGGCTTCTGCCACGTGTAATGGGTGAGGCTGCTCAGGCTGCAGCCACTTGTAACTAAATAAAGACAAACTAATGTGCTTAGAAATATTTTAGTCTTGCTTTAATGACATTTGTGACTCTAAGTCTGAGAACAGCTTAATTTTCTTTTAGGTATTGAGAAGTCTAACATACATCTAGGAGTCTAGACTGCAATGGCAAATCTCACCATGTTCTGCAAGATTTGCCAGGGAATCCAGAGTCCTAGGAAATCATGATGCTTCCATGCACATGCATGGAAATGTAGAGGTGTAAGGCCATAGGACCCCTGGGCTGTGTGGTTTTTATCCTATTTGCATGCTTTCAGTTTTATGCTGTGCTCCACTAAGATGAAGTGGGGAGTGGAACACTATGGAAAGAGCAGGGGAAAATGTCCCTTGCTGTGGGAGCTCCTGAATATTTCCTTGTTCCTCTGCTCTGAGATACCAGGGGTGTATCAGGCTAGGGAATCATATCTGTGAACTTCCAGCCTGCAGCTTTTGCAGTGGCTGGAAAGAGGAGCAAGGAGCAAAGCCACTGAGCTATTGCAGCTGGATGTTTTCCAAGGCATCAGGGGAGGTGGCAGACCTTTCTGCAAATAAAAGTTAATATGGTCATTAGGTTTCACCTAGCTCATCTTCTCACCATATCACAGGCTGTTGCCTGTAGGGACAGGGTCACATCTGAGAGGGCATGGCCAGCACCAGCATAGCTTCATCCTGGGCTCAGCCCACCTTGTGGTGGGGGCTGCTCACTGACAAACAGCTATTGGCAGTTCATGGAATCCACAGAGGTTCCAACAGTAGTCACAGAGCTACTTCCCTCTAAAGCCTAGTACATTTCAAACTGATAGCACCAAACTGGTGCACACTGTGAAAAGAAATGGTTAATCATCCATGCAAGCTATGTAGTCTCTGACTCATCCTTAATAAACATAATATTCTTGACATTAAAAAATGTTCCTTTATCAGACTTATGATGTGATGCAAATCCTTAAAGGGAAGATAATTGATATTACTGTTTCTATGCCATCCCATCTCCAGTCAACAGGGACTGGATTCAGTTATGTTTGACTGATCAAACTGACAGTCTATATTCCTAAGGCTCTTGGCAGCCAGCATAAGTCAGAGCAGACCTGAGGTTGATTTAATTTATACTGATGGACCTGGTGGAACAAGCTGACCTCAGAATGAACTTCATCTACCTTTTTAGCATTTTTCCTTACCTAGGCTATATGCTACTCAGTGCAGCCTATTGAATGTATAAATATGGATATACACATGAATTTTATTTTTCAGTTGAATAGTTGAAAGCCACTGAATCATTTCCCCAATTCTTAAGTAGGTCTAAGACTGCCTCCAGGAAATTCTTTCCTGATTTTCTGTTGAGCTGGAACATAATTTGGGCAGTTCAGTCAAAATAGTGTAAATAATCATGCAGAGCAGTCAATATAATTCATTGTTTCTAGAGATTTAACACATTTAGATGGCATCTGAATTAGTGATGCAAATAAAAACAATATTTTTAGGGAATAATTTTTTAAAGGCTAGAATTATAGTAGCTCTTTAACCCAGTAATATAGAATTTCTACTGCAAATTAGAGGCTACAGGCATTGTACTGAGTTTGAAAGACCATGGCACAGGGGCTTGCCACCCTAGGTTTCCCTGAACTTGTCCTGATTTCATTTTGACTCAGGTTAGCTTTACCTTTTTTAATTTTCCTGGCCAGACAACTCTGGCTATTTGCTGTATTTTCACTTGTCATTGCATAACACCATCATAGTTTTATACAGTTAGAAGTAGCAAGCGACCATTCAGTGCAAAATGAGATATTTATGGTTAACAAAGCAGTGCAGAAGAACATAGCCCAGTATAATAGTAGAGGGGAAGGGCTGGGACACAGATGATCTGTACTGGAATATGATACTGGAGTATCTGGGATGATAGGAGGTGGGGCACAGGCTGACATTGAGGGCTATAAACAAGTCACCAGTGCTCAGCTAAAATTCAGAGCTACAGCTGACAAAGCCAGTTTCTAGGCATCAAGAAAAAATAACATGTAGCTAACATGTAAAAGACAGCACATACATTCAGGTATACCACATAAATTTGAATATATCCCAGAGATGCAGACCACTGGAACAAGCAAAGTGTAAAAGTATACTAGCAAACATAAGTGACCCCAAGTGCACCCTCAAGAAAAAAAGAATCCATCAACACCACATTCCTTCAGGTAAAGGACTGTATATCATGACTTGCCATAACAATCTCATCTCCACCCATCTGCAGCTACTGACATGACCCAGAGCAGCAGCAGAAAGGTGAGCATAACCCCAGGGAAGAGACTAGAAACTCAGTGGTCTCAGTGGTCATGTAACAATTTTGTCTGTATTAGTAGTCAGAGGAGGAAGAGAATTTTAATACTGGTGGTTTTGTCTGTAATTATTTTGTGTAATAACACATCTTGACTAATAGTGGCTTAAATTGTTAAGATTTCAATTCTACTAACAAACTCTTTTTTTATGTAGAAAATGTTTGCTCACAAACAAGATTGATTTTGCATGATCTTATGTTCAATTAACAGATCTCTGCATGTACAAATAACTGAAGCAGAGCATCTAGACCAATAAATAAGTATAATGTTTTATTACTGTGATACTGAAGCTTTCCAACTTGCTCTATGCTAAATTTATTACTACTTATAAAATAAGTAAAAAAATATTATTTATTAAATAAGTATTTGATTCTCTGACACACTTGGCTCAGCTCTCTAAGAACTTTTGGTAGATATTACTGATTTTCTATGAATAGACGTACAGATATAAATTTATATATTCCAATTAGCTGACTCTAATTTGACTTTTAACTATTTAAAATTTAACTATTGGTATACATTTTGAAAGGCTGTATATGGCTATAACCTTCAGCCAGTCTGCATAAGCGTCTTTGCATCTCAAGCACTTTTGGAGAAGATGAAATTACTTCATTTCTTAAAGAAAAATTCCAAACTCAAAGTCAATCTTTCTTCTTTCTTCATGCTAGCATCCTGCAAGAAGGACTCCTTATGGATAATTTCTTCCAAATTCTTTTGTATGACAGAACTTCTGCTAATCCTTGTTGGCTCTTTGTGGGCCTTACATGAAAATTACTCTTGTTTTGCTTTTCTGGATTCACTTCTCCCACCATGTATGCTCCCAAAATATTCAAAGTTAAAATCCACGTATAATTTTGGTGCTCAGCTTCACTCACACGTAATCAAAGACTCTAGTAAAGGACAAAATGCTCTCACATGATAGCAGCAAAAGGGAAAGAATATGACAAGAATATGACCTCTACAATTTTACCCCCAAAGAGTGTTCATCATCCAAAACCAGCATGAAACGCCCAAGAAATGCAAACAAAAATTGATAAAAGATATGACTAATGCCTTACATCTTCTGAAATCATAAGAACACTGAGGGAAACTTTTAGCACAAAATATCACAAGAACACCAGAGGCAACTTTTAGCAAAGAACAATGTTCCTATTTTTCCCACCTACAAGGCAGTAAGAACCTTTGCTGTAGAAAAAGATGGGCTGTGGTGGTGACAGCTCTGTCAAGCTCCCACAGCTTACCTGAAGCGGCTGTGTCTCTGTGTGGTGTAACTGGTGTTCCTGCACCTGGAACCAACATTGCAGAACAGGGTCCGCACGAAAGGATAAAGGCCCCGACTCGGTAAATCACGAGCTTCTAAGTAACCTAAAACCAAGCAGCAGCAGAAGTAAGACTAGTGACATTGCACTTGCAAACTCTGCCATCACATTGTGGTCCCTTGTAGTAAAAGGCCTCTTTGTCACCTGAAGTTGTATCTATGTCAGGTGTCTCATTAAGAAAAACTCTGTCATCACAGAAAATGAGTAACCTCTGTGTCAGGTTGCAACAACAAGCTACAAGTGACATTTGAGAGCAATCTTTGAAAAGCTGATTTTCCTCGTAATAATTTCATTGCAGTATCAGGTGGTTGCCGTCCTCTCTGCCCAAAATCACGTGACCTGGATTGGAAAGTAGACCTCTGCACAAAGTGATATTTCCTCTTTTCTCACAGGCTTTTGAAAAATGAGGGAACTGGTATTCAGCAATGTCTGAAGATGCATCAATCAAGACAGTCTAAAGAGCCACTTTTCCATATTTCTGGAGTTATCCATATCCCTCCATCAAGTAAATGTATGTAGCCCAGGCTAGATTCTTTCCAGATATTTCACTTTACAGATCTAGAATTGTTTTACCAAACTGATTTTTAATGTAGCTAAAGCTGGTTTATCCCAGTTTTACTGGCATTGGTGAATAACAGAACAATAAACTGCATAGATTATAATATCATAAACAATTCTTTTCTAAATGAGTTTATATTTTGACAAGATAAAAGCAAAATTAGCTTTATAAAGTGGAGGGAGTCATAATAAGTTTTGAAGTGTTAAAGGAAATGGAAGAACCTAACAAAATATTAAACTCTCAATCCCAGGAAGTGGGTAGGGGTAAGGTTCATTTTGTCTAATTGTAAATATTCATCTCTGAGGCAGTCATCTAAACTCCATTACTCAATAGAGACAATAAATACAACTAAAACCCAAGTAATCTCCCTTACTCCACAGATCACATTTAAAACTTGTCTTACCAATCAGATCTTAAACTTTGTCTCTCTTTCCCACATAAAGACAGCTTCCTCAGATCTGTAGCTGAACAAGATTGAATCCCACTGTAGGACTCTTTCCATTGACTCCACTCCATTTAAGTTTCCCCTTCTAGGATGTCTTTAGTATTTTCTAAATACTTGTACAAGTAGAGACAACCAAAATAGAACAAAGTGAAACACAACGTACAGTTTTCCTTGTATTTTGGGGGCTCCTGGAAGCGGATGGCAGCTAAAATCAAGAACAGTACACATGGCCACAGTATTTCAGTGAGAGAGAGGACCTGAAAAAGGAAATCAGAAAATCAGTCTATAGAACATAGGGTTTGGGAACAAATCGTTAAAATTCATATGTCTTTTAATTTAAAATAAAAACACTAAATATCTTCTCTACAACTATTTAAGAAAAAATAAGATAACTACAGCAAGCTAACAGCTGACACTTCTATTTGAAATCCTTATAACTTTGTGAAATTCACTTCTTTCAGAACAGAAAAGTAGTTTTCATTACAATTTATTGTGTTTGTAGATACTTCCCGCAGGTCAAGACAGAGACTATGGCAAGGTGATAACAGTGACCTTCAACTTTCCCATACCTGAGCCTCCTAAGAAGCCAGCAGCATTCTGCAGCCTGGTGCAATTCTTCATGCTCCCCTGACCTGGTGACATTCCCCCTTGTCCTTCCCTGTGTCCCTGGCTGCTGCCATTATACCCTTTCTGTCACCTGCACTCAAATGCTCTCCAAAATCCGCCTTTGTCACCTCCAGGAGAGAAGACCAAGTGAGACCAAGCTAAGAGGCCTGAGGCTGCCCACAGCCACACATCTCATATCCCAGTGTTCCCATTTCCAGGGCCACAATGACAAGACACACAAGCCAACGTGCCGCAGGACTCAGATTTTGTGTGTCTTCCCTGAGTGGATTGTACATACACAGTGCATGTTCATGCCTCTGCAGAGAGGGCACAAACTCCCAAATGTATTAGATGGAAGAAAAAAACATAAAGAAAAGCAATTGTCTCCATTTTCAGCAGCAGATAGGAAAAAACTGCCACTGAGAAAAGTTCCAAAAGATTTCTCGATTCACTGATAACAGCATTAGGAAAGTGTGAATAAGGGACTCAGTAAGAGAAACACAGTAGAAATTACAGCCACACTGAAGATCTCCCATTAGAGGCTGTTAACTTCTTTGGAGCATACAGGGGATTTTATTTTCAAACTATCAGAGTTGAATCAAATCCTATCACATAAGTGATTCCTGAACTTGGGCATGTCAGAAAAATGCCTAAGAACTGTAACATAATACATAAGAACAAAATCCAGTGGCAGAGTCTTCCCTGTGAGAAGAAAATCTCTGTTGAACATGAGGCAAGTAACTAAAGGTTTCCTGAAATTTACGGTAATTGCCATTTATCTAAACTGATCACACTCAAAACAATATAAGAGCCAACCTAGTAAAAGTAAAGATAGAGCTTTCAATCTTTTAGGGATCAGCAAGGGCCAGCTGCTCCCCATGGTGCAGGGACCTGTGCGTAACAGTGCCACCCAGCAGGGTAGGGAACCCATCACAGGGACCCCAGAAGAGGAGCAGGGCAACCCTGCTAACACAGCCAGCCTCAACCAGGAGTCCAGATCCTCAGTCAATGTCACACAGGTCAAGCCAAACAGTGGCCAAGCACAAAGGCTGAGCTGGAGAGTAGTATCCCAGGCAGGAGAGAAGGGCACAGAAGCCCCATTTTCAGCAGGTCCTTGAGCCCTAGGGAGGGCCTGCTCAGAGCCATTAAACTTAGCAGAGGCTCAGAACCCTGACAGCATTCTCCCCACCTTGACATATTCATCCCCAATCCTCCTGTCTGGTGATGATGGGCCTTGGTGTGGAGCAGAGCCATTGCTGCCGAGTATCCGTGGGCTCTCTGTGGGGAATGGAGCCAGCTTCAGCAGCTGAGAGAAGGGGCACTGCAGAAAAGACTTGGGAGGGGATGTCACCAGACGGCCCAGGAGGGGCTGGAAAGGATCCCTAGAGGCACACACGGCCACCATAACAGCCCACAGTCAGCGGCTGGGGAAGGTTCCACAAGAAGTTCAGGTAGGGGTGGGAGACCAGAGCTTTAGGGCTTTATTGGGGAGAGCCCTGGACAGCCTCAGGCTGGGCTCCCTGGTGCCAGCTCAGGGCTTAGAGCAAGCCCAGCTGGCAGCCAGGGCATAGCACCAGCCATGTGCTCCCTGGAGGGCAGGGAGCCAGGCAGGATGCCAGGACAGCAGGGCCCTCGCCAGGAACGGTCTGCCTGGAAGCACCCCGGCAAGGCAACAGGCTCTGCTGGGAGCCTGGATCTCCAGGGCAGCCAGAAATGAGGGTCAAACACACCTCTGGCATAGTCCATGGGAGCAGTGTACAGCTGGGATAGGGACTGCTGATCCTGCTGACAGGAATTTGGGATAAGAACTGAGAAGGCACCTGCAGAGGAAAAAACAGGTTGAAGGACTCGAACCACCAGCATGCTGCAGATATTAAGCATGCAAAACTGATCTTAACAAGAAGTTATTTGTTGTAAATGTGGGAAAGTAATGCTGTTGTATGAGACTCACTTGTGTTCAAGTAGGAAAAGTGCCCAGAGAGGGTCCAAAGAAAGAATATTTGTGAGATTGCAGGATTGCTCTCCTTGCACAGCTGCTTTGCCCAGGCACTGAGGGGAACTGAAGCCTGAGAGCTCATGACATTCTGGGGAGATGCACCAGGTGAGATTTAGGACCCAGCTGATTTTAATTCCAATTGTCCTTTAAATTAGAGCATTAGAATTTGGGAATCACATTTCATCCTTTACCCAGCTACAAACATGGATGGTAATAAACTTTATTTAAATGATTGTTAAGAAATGCAGCAATGGAAAACTAAAGTAGTATATTTGCCTAGTAGTGTATATCTCCTGAGCTTCTAGAATCTGTAGTTCTGAAGCAAAATCTTCTGAAAACAGAAATGAGAATGTGTCTTTGGCACAACTGCAATTTCAAACTCCAGCAACTCAAAACGTATAAAAGAACTTGTCCTGCCTTTGAATTATGTTGATAGAAGGTGCTGATGCCAACCTGAATTTCAGTCAAAAGACCTGTTCCTTACAGAACTCTTACCTGTCAAAGCTCCTTCACCCTTCACTGTGTAATGTAGACTAATGCCACATGGCACTCATGCCACTTTGCTAGTTCAACAGCCCTCACTTGTCTTCCAGCCCCAGCTGCTGATAAATAACCATGAGGAGAAAAGTGTCTTATACAGACAAGTATGACATGACATGACATGGAACAGAGCTGTTGCACATCAGATCTTTCCGGAGTTGCTTCTCTCTTCAGATTCACAAGGGTCTGACCACCACTGCATAGGTGGACAAACCACCAGGATTTCTCCTCCAGTAACTGCAGATGGAGCACCTTCACTGCTCAGTGGTTGCACCACAGCACACAAGGAGATTTTGCGAGTTCCCCAGGGCAGCTTCTGCCTCTCAACAGACAGAACAAAGTTTGCTTTGGGTCACTCTTGTAATTCCTGGCTTGGGGAAGTCTGCATCTCAGTGAGTTCTCTATTCAGGAGATCTACCAATCAGACTTAAAACTTACATGAATTAAGATTTTTTTTTTTTTTTCCCCTTCAGTGATATATGAGGGAACACTTCATAGGATGAGAGGAGAAACAGATCACATGCAGGAAAACAGGAGATACAGAGAGGTCACTTTATGCACACTGATTGAACATACAAAAAAAACTGTTCAGGCATGGAGAAGAATATGACCAACAGCATCCTTCCCCCAAAAGTATATTTACTTTATATTTATATAAAA